>CM045764.1:71724338-72031510 GCA_025200525.1 Camellia lanceoleosa
GCAAAAGTTAGGGACACGGAGAGAAAGAAGAGAAGATACATAGAGAGAATGTATTGCTTAGAGAATATAGAGTCCTTGTGAATAAAGATTGAGGTTTCCTTATATAGGAGGAGTAGACTTGCTCTCCAAGTTTTTTATTTTTCTTTGCCTTGTCCCTTTTGTATTATCCTTCATTGCTCCTCATTAGAGGGGAACAACAAGTCCATCAAGCACTCAGGTAGGTAGGCCTATCATGTGTGCACTATGTCCTCTTATACATTCGCATCCCAATGATATATATAGATAGCGGTGTAGGGATAGGGCAACATCCCTCTTTCTTAGAGGTGTTCCTTTCAGTCTATATGGCATTGGGCCGACCCCTGTGCTCGGTCCACTTAAGAGTGACCATCTAGTCTCGGGCTGATCTCAGTGCTCGGTCCACTTTGGAGTGACCACTTGGTCTAGGGCCGACCCCAATGCTCAGTCTACTTTAAAGAGACCATTTAGTCTCGGGCCGACTCCGATGCTTAGTCCACTTCAAAGTGGGAATTTGGTCCCATATCAACACTAATACTTAGTCCACATCGGAGCGATCATCTAGTCTTAGGCCGACCCCAATGGTCGATCCACTTCGGAGCTACCGTTTAGTCTCAGGCCGACTCTAGTGCTTGGTCTACTTCGAAGCAACCATTTAGTCTCAGGCCGACTCCATTAATTATTACTATTGGAGCATTTTAGAAAATGGGGGGAAAAGGGCCCAAAATAAATATTTACAAAATGGAGGAAAAAAAAGGCTCAAAAATAAAATTTTGAAGAAAAAAATCTAATCCACAAACCTCTCGCACATCCGCGAACCCTATCTGCAGAAATCATAAACCGCATCATGCGGCGGTTCTTGATTGACTTTTTTCTAAACCGCATAGATGTGGGCGGGTTCAAACCGATCCGCAAACCGTTCAAATCCGAACCGCGAACACCTATAGCGAACCCTATTCGCATAAACCACAAATCGCACTGTGAGCGGTTGCAGGTTGACTTTTTCCCAAACCGTATAGATACGGGCAGGTCCAAATCGATCCGCAAACCATCCAAATCCGAACCGCGAACACCGCTAGAGACTACAATTAATAATGTGGGTGTCGATTTTTAACCTCACAACTAAACTAGATCTCTTTGTCGAGATCCTAGAAACTTAGCTGTAGAGCACATGGAAAAATAGGTTAAGCCCCATACCTGCACACAAGAAATCAAGTAGCACCATGATGGCTCCTTTACCCGAGGATATTCCAATTATCAAGTCAATCAACAATCTCATAAGATATCAACTCAAGTATACAACTCACAATCAAAAGAATGTCGTAGAGCCACAGGGTGCCTTACTTTTATAGTCAGCAATGCCTTCGACTCCTAGAAGTATCACTTTCTAAGACTCTATCTCTTACAAGGACAACATATATCATGGACTCATCTAATCCAGATTAGAATGAACTCTTTTAAGAGCCTCATTTCTATCTAAACAGAGAGCCTATCATCAACTAGGACTCCTATCTTCTATACAAAAATCTCAAATTCTATTATTATCGCATCACATCTCGGCCACAGACTAACAATCTCAGCACCTTGGTTCCTTTATATGGCACCTAAGCTAACATTCTCGGCCATGTGAATAGCCCAGAAAATATGTCCCCACAAACACATTGAACTCAGTTGGGTGTAAGTGAAAATTATTGCTCGGTGCAAGTGACATTTGTGATCAGTGTAAATATTGTTTGTGCATGGTGCAAGTGTAATCAGTAAACAATATAGAGATACCTGTCAGTAGTCAATAGATTATCAAGGTATTTTAGTTTAGCATTTGAGTTGCTCATGAGGAAAAAATTTTATGAGTAGAAAATATAACTCATTTTATTAAGTAGTTAAAAAAAAAAAAGATAACTTATTTAATGTTTACTATAATTTTTTATTAATTAAGAATGTCACATAAAATAATAGGTAAATTATAAATGTATCTCGTGAGTTTTGTTAAAAATATAAATATCTCATTTAGATTTTGAAAATTACAAAAATAAATAAATAAATTCTACAAATGACCTAAGTAAAAAAATATTACCCAAATATTTCTAATATCACAATAAAATTATCATACTATACTTATTTTCACTCATCTACCACCAAATCTCTCTCAACATCTCCACAATATCAAGAGTAGGAGGGGTAGTGCAATGGTAATAGTGTTACTAATTGAGAGAATAAGAAATAAAGAAGGTGAGATAAACAAAAACAAAAACCAAACAAAAGTAAAATAAAATAAAGTGCTTAATTTCATAAAGATTAATATAGGTATTTCTAGAAGGAATTTTTTTTTTTTGTTACTTACATCATACTCTGCTAGTTTGACGTAACAATTGATTAATAGAGTAGATAATTTGTTATATGATTGAAAATTTATTATCATTTGTTAAATAGTGAAATGTAATTTTTCAAATGTAAAAAGGTAATTTATATTTTTAATAAGAGTATTACTATTCAGACCAAAAAATTATACTTACTTTCTAAATCTAATAACATGACACTCTCATTTATTATCTAATAATCAATTAATTATTTTATTGACAGAGGCCTATTTTGGGAAGTGGGTTATAATCCACTTCTCAGATTATAACCCACTTTCTCTTTTATAAAAAAACTGTTTATAAGTAGCTTTCCATCAACAAACTGATTATAACTATCTTCCTAAAATAGTCCATATTATTGAGTTCAGAAAACAAATTTAAAAAATAGACTTATATATATATATAAATATTTAATAAATTTCAAATGAAGTATTGGTAATTTACGAAAAATAAATATCAAGAGAGTTTGGCAGTTGGCCACCTCGTCTAAGCCTTACCACCCATAAATGAGGATGGGCTTGTGATGTGGTTGTTCTCAACTCAGACAAGAGAGTGACGGACACGAAAATGCATGGGAATGGCCATGTGCATGACGTAGTCAATTTTATATGATTCAAAAGTCAAATACTTCTCCTTTCTCATGACTCTCTTTCCAACCCCCAACCTTGCTGGGTACACCCAGTGAGGGTTGACCTCCAGTGACGTGGGGCTCCCCCACTGGTCAGCTTTTTTTTTTTTTTTTTTTTTTAATTTCAGGCCAATCACCCAGTGACACGTGGCACTGGGTGTCACGGTGTAGCGTTTACTGAGTGTATGAGGCATTTTTGTTCCAACCCCCAAAAGTGGAGCCCTTGCTCCTTGGTACTTAGCTCAACCATCCTTCTCCTTTCTCCTAACTCTCTTTCCAACCCCCGAAAGTGGAGCCTTTGGTACTTGGCTCAACCACCCTTGTCCTCTACAAAATTTTAAAAATTAGTGTTTCTAGTTTTAATTTTTTTAATTTAGTTATTTAAAAATTAACATTTTTATTTTATGCATTTTTTTAGTAAATATTTTTAAAATTTTAAACAATATTTTTTTTAGATACACTTATTTAAATATATCTAAATAGTAAAATATTTATGAAAAATTATTTTAAAAGAATAATAAATACACAAAAAATATGAAAAATGTACTACATTTTCAATTTTTTTTTCGTATTTTTGGTATTTAGTAAAAAAAATTTAAAATTTACAACTATTATACTTTTTAAGTGTATTTATCTTAGGTGTGTCTAAAATTAAAAAAAAAATGCTTAAAATATTAAAAAATAGTAAAAACAAAAAAATACGAAAACAAAAAAGTAAAATTTTCTGAAAAGTAAATTCGGAAAATAGAAACCAAATAGAGTTAAGGTCTCGTTTGGTAAGAGTCAAATTCACTAAACAAATTCAAAAAGATAAAATAGACTAAATAAGTTAATAAGATAAAATATTACATCCAAATTATAATAATTTTAATTTTTCTTTCACAATCATCACATCCAAACTAAAAAAAGTCAAAAGTTTCTCCTAGACTAGACCTCGTTTAGGAACATGCTTTTTTAATAACTTTTTGGCTTTTTGGCTAAAATGTGATGTAAAAAAAACTAGTATGTTTGGGATAACTTTTTAACTTTTTACAAAAAGATATACAAAAAGTAGAGAGAAAATGAAATCTTTGAATTTTTGGTATGGTTTGTTGGCTTTTTGATTTTTTTTAGTAATTTTTTGACTTTTTGACTAAAAGGGACACTTGCCAAATGAGACCTAATTTAGCCTAGCTAAAATTAGTCAAAAAAACAAAGAAGTCAGACTAAATTAGCTCTTCTCAAAATAAGGTTACGGTATCGTTTTGTTTAGTTTTAGAATCATGATTTGATAATAGAGTTATATTTTGAGTTTTTGAGTTGTTGAATCATAATTTAAAAAGAGAAAATTTGTTTGGTTATAAGTTTTGAAAAGAGTTTTAAATTTTTGAAATGAGTTTTGAAATAAGAAAAGTTATTTGGTTATGAGTTTTGAAAAGAATTTTCAAAATTTAATTAAAAAACTTATAATTCACAACCAAACACACAACTCAAAACTCTATTGAAAATTCTATTTAAAACTCATAATTAAACTCTTTTTAAAATTCAATTCAAAAAAATAAATTTTTATTTAAAAAAATTCCAAAAATATTTTTTTATTTAAAATGTTAAAATATATATATTATTTTTTGTTTTAAAAAATGTTCAGCTAGGCCCGAATAAGAAGTTATGCTTGGGTGAGGTGGGTAAGGCCGGTCACTGGTCATATTATTCTCTATCCGAGCATTGTTATTTCCTATCGTATTGTATACTTTCTGAGTTAATTTATTTTTCAGATGTGAAGCCAATTTAATGGCGATTAAGGTTGAAGCATTTAAAAACTTTACTGAGTTAGATATTTTTTGGGGCCCACTATTATATTGTTTTTTAGAGACAATTGTATGAATTATATTTTAGAAACATTTATGTAAATTATTTTTAAAGACGATTTGTATATTTGAGTTTATTAGTTATCTAAATTGCACATTTGAGATTTATTAACAGTCCTAGATTTTTGGACGTTACAATAGTCTAAACAAAATCCATAATAAGTCCCGTAGGCAAATCAAGTTCTCTCAAGTTTAGATTTGAACTTCAGAGAAATTGAACTATATATATCTCTATTTGTATGGAATGATTTCACAATACAGTAATATATGGAGCTCCATGGCCAAACTGGACAATTTAGGAATGGAAGTCTTGCCCGATCGAGGTTAGGTCAGAAAACCCTTCTGATGCAAAAGTTAGAGACATAGAGAGAAGGAAGAGAAGATAACATAGAGAGAATGTATTGCTTAGAGAATATAGAGTCCTTGTGAAATGAAGATTGAGGTTACCTTATATAGGAGGAGTAGACTTGCTCTCCAAGTTTTTTGTTTTTCTTTGCCTTGTCCCTTTTGTATTATCCTTCATTGCTCCTCATTAGAGGGGAACAACAAGTCCATCAGGCACTCAGGTAGGTAGGCCTATCATGTGTGCACCATGTCCCTTTACACATTCGCATCCCAATGATATATATAGATAGCGGTGTAGGGATAGGGCAACATCCCTCTTTCTTAGAGGTGTTCCTTTCAGTCTATATGGCATTGGGCCGACCCCTGTGCTCGGTCCACTTAAGAGTGACCATCTAGTCTCGGGCTGATCTCAGTGCTCGGTCCACTTTGGAGTGACCACTTGGTCTAGGGCCGACCCCAATGCTCAGTCTACTTTAAAGAGACCATTTAGTCTTGGGCCGACTCCGATGCTTAGTCCACTTCAAAGTGGGAATTTGGTCCCATATCAACACTAATACTTAGTCCACATCGGAGCGATCATCTAGTCTTAGGCCGACCCCAATGGTCGATCCACTTCGGAGCTACCGTTTAGTCTCAGGCCGACTCTAGTGCTTGGTCTACTTCGAAGCAACCATTTAGTCTCAGGCCGACTCCATTAATTATTACTATTGGAGCATTTTAGAAAATGGGGGGAAAATGGCCCAAAATAAATATTTACAAAATGGAGGAAAAAAAAGGCTCAAAAATAAAATTTTGAAGAAAAAAATCCAATCCACAAACCTCCGCACATCCGCGAACTCTATTTACACAAACTGCAAAACCGTACTGCGAGCGGTTGCGAATTGACTTTTTCCCAAACCGCATAGATTTGGGCGGGTTCAAACTGATCCGCAAACCGTTCAAATCCGAACCGCAAACACCCCTTGCGAAACTTATCCACATAAACCACAAACCGCACTATGAGCGGTTGCGGGTTGACTTTTTCCCAAACCGCATAGATGCGGGCAGGTCCAAATCGATCTGCAAACCGTCCAAATCCGAACCGCGGACATCGCTAGAGACTACAATCAATACTGTGGGTGTCGATTTTTAACCTCACAACTAAACTAGATCTCTTTGTCGAGATCCTAAAAACTTAGCTGTAGAGCACACAGAAAAATAGGTTAAGCCGCATACCTGCACACAAGAAATCAAGTAGCACCATGATGGCTCCTCTACCGGAGGATATTCCACTTATCAAGTCAATCAACAATCTCATAAGATATCAACTCTAGTATACAACTCACAATCAAAATAATGCCTTAGAGCCACGGGGTGCCTTACTTTTATAGTTAGCAATGCCTTCGACTCTTAGAAGTATCACTTTCTAAGACTCTATCTCTTACAAGGACAACATATATCATGGACTCATCTAATCCAGATTAGAATGAACTCTTTTAAGAGCCTCATTTCTATCCAAACAGAGAGCCTATCATCAACTGGGACTCATGTCTTCTATCCAAAAATCTCAATTCTAATATTGTCGCATCACATCTTAGCCACTGACTAACAATCTCAGCACCTTGGTTTCTCTATATGGCACCTAAGCTAACATTCTCGGCCACGTGAATAACCCAGAAAATATGTCCCCACAAACACATTGCGAACTCAGTTGGGTGTAAGTGAAAATTATTGCTCGGTGCAAGTGACATTTGTGATCAGTGTAAATATTGTTTATGCATGGTGCAAGTGTAATCAGTAGAGATACTGAATCAGTAGTCAATAGATTATCAAGGTATTTTAGTTTAGCATTTAAGTTGCTCATGACAAAAAAATTTTATGAGTAGAAAATATAACTCATTTTATTAAGTAGTTAAAAAAAATAAGATAACTTATTTAATGTTTACTAGAATTTTTTATTAATTAAGAATATCACATAAAATAATAAGTAAATTATAAATGCATCTCCTGAGTTTTGTTAAAAATATAAATATCTCATTTAAATATAAATATCTACCACCAAAAAAAAAAAAAACTAAGTAAAAATATAAATATCTCATTTAGATTTTGAAAATTACAAAAATAAATAAATAAATTCTACAAATGACCTAAGTAAAAAAAAATTACCCAAATATTTCTAATATCACAATAAAATTATCATACTATACTTATTTTCACTCATCTACCACCAAATCTCTCTCTACATCTCCACAATATCAAGAGTAGGAGGGGTAGTGCAATGGTAATAGTGTTACTAATTGAGAGAATAAGAAATAAAGAAGGTGAGATAAACAAAAACAAAAACCAAACAAAAATAAAATAAAATAAAGTGCTTAATTTCATAAAGATTAATATAGGTATTTCTAGAAGGATTTTTTTTTTTTGTTACTTACGTTTGCTAGTTTGACGTAACGATTGATTAATAGAGTTGATGATTTGTTATATGATTGAAAATTTATTATCATTTGTTAAAGAGTGAAATGTAATTTTTCAAATGTAATGAGGTAATTTATATTTTTAATAAGAGTACTACTATTCATACCTAAAAATTATACCTACTTTCTAAATTCAATAACATGACATTCTCATTTATTATCTAATAATCAATTAATTATTTTATTAACATATTATTGAGTTCAAAAAATAAATTTAAAAAACAGACTTATATATATATATATAAATATTTAATAAATTTCAAATGAAGTATTGGTAATTTACGAAAAATAAATATCAAAGAGAGTTTGGCAGTTGTTGGCCACCTCGTCTAAGCCTCACCGCCCATAAATGAGGATGGGCTCGTGATGTGGTTGTTCTCAAGTCAGACAAGAGAGTGATGGACACGAAAATGCATGGGAATGGCTGTGTGCATGACGTAGTCAATTTTATATGATTCAAAAGTCAAATACTTCTCCTTTCTCATGACTCTCTTTCCACCCCCCAAAAGTGGACCCTTTGCTACTTGGTGCCTAGAGCATCTCCGTTCCATCCTTCAAAATTTTAAATATGAAGAATTTTTTTTAATTTTGAGTTTTAACTCATCCTTTATTTCTTCTTTTTAAATGAAGAAAGATGGATTGATTCTTCAAATATGAAGGGAGGATGAACAAAATGAATGAGCCTCTAAAACACTATTCACTCTACATTTCTTATTATATTCAAAATAACTTTTAATGTGTAAATTTAATTTTATAAAATTGACATTAATAAAAAAATATAAAATCATACTTTTAAAATGAGTATAATATTAAATATATTTTACAAAAATTTTTAAATTAAATATTTATTAATGAACAAAAATTACTTTTTGATTGAAGTTTGAATGAAAGAAATAAAAATTTGTGATTGGAATTTAAATGAATAGTAATCTCTTCTATATTTACTTTTTGAATAAAAAATATTATTTACATCCTCTTAAAAAGATAACGTGATTAGAGATGCTCTTAGCTCAACCATCCTTCCCCTTTCTCCTAACTCTCTTCCCAACCCCCGAAAGTGGAGCTTTTGGTACTTGGCTCGACCATCCTTAGCCTTTACAAAATTTTAAAAATTAGTGTTTTTAGTTTTAATTTTTTTAATTTAATTATTTAAAAATTAAAATTTTTATTTTACGTATTTTTTTAGTAAATACTTTTAAAATTTTAAATAATATTTTTTTTAGATACACTTACTTAAATGTATCTACATAGTAAAATATTTATAAAAAATTATTTTTAAAAAAATAATAAATACACAAAAAATATATGAAAAATATACTAAATTTTCATTTTTTCCTGTATTTTTGGTATTTAGTAAAATTTTTTTAAAAAATTCACAAATATTATACTTTTTAAATGTATTTATCTTAGGTGTGTCTAAAATTAAAAAAAATACTTAAGATATTAAAAAATTAGTAAAAACAAAAAAATGCGAAAACGAAAAAGTAAAATTTTTTGAAAAGTAAATTCGGAAAATAGAAACCAAACAGAGTTAAGGTCTCGTTTGGTAAGAGTCAAATTCACTAAACAAATTCAAAAAGATAAAATAGACTAAATAAGTTAGTAAGACAAAATGTTACATTCAAATTATAATAATTTTAACAGTTATGATTAGTGCCCCGAAATTGGGGGCACTAATGCCCCGAATTTTTCATACAAGGCAAAAAAAAAAACAAAGTTACTCAAATTAGAAATTAGGGGCATTAGTGCCCAGTTTTTTAGTGCCACAAAACATTTCTGTAATTTTAATTTTTCTTTCATAATCATCACAACCAAACTAAAAAAAGTCAAAAGTTCCTCCCAGTCAAAAAACAAAAAAGTCAGACTAAATTAGCTCTTTTCAAAATAAGGTTAAGGTAACGTTTGGTTTAGTTTTAGAATCATGATTTGATAATGGAGTTTTATTTTGAGTTTTTGAGTTGTTGAATCATAATTTGAAAAGAAAAAAATTTGTTTGGTTATAAGTTTTGAAAAGAGTTTTGAATTTTTTAAATGAGTTTTAAAATAAGAAAAGTTGTTTGGTTATGAGTTTTGAAAAGAATTTTCAAAATTTAATTAAAAAAACTTATAACTCACAGCCAAACACACAACTCAAAACTCTATTGAAAATTCTATTTAAAACTCATAACTAAACTCTTTTTAAAATTCAATTCAAAAAAAATAAATTTTTATTTCAAAAAATTCAAAAAATTTTGAAAATATTTATTTATTTAAAATGTTAAAAAATATATATTATCTTTTGTTTTAAAAAATGTTCAGCTAGTACTTTAAAATTACTTTTGATTATATATTTGATTTGAAATTTTTTTTCCTTGTTTTGTTTGAAAATATTTTTTTCATTTGTTTAAAATTACTGTGACAAATTAATTTTTATTTAAATTTTTTGTTAATTTTAAATAAATGGTCAAATAATTTGTCATTTTGATCTCAAAAAATAATTTTTATATTTAAAAAATATCAAAAACAAATATATATATATATATATATATATATTCAAATAACAAGTGGCAATTCCCCCCCCCCAAAAAAAAGAAAAAAAGAAAAAGAAAAAAAAAAGCATTGTTTCAATCAACTGATCGGACGTCCAGGAGGATCTCTGAGCGAATGACTGGGTAGACCAAAAAATTCAAGAACTCGTTGGTTATCAAAAATGTTTTCAAATGTGTTTTGAAATATGATTTGGAATCATATTTTGAAAATTATTATCAAACAGGAGATTGAAATATGAGGATGGACTCATGATTAGAGAATACAACCAAATAGAGCCTAAGTGTTAGATGACTCAATCCTTAAGTCATTTAGATAGCCATCTAAGTTCACCAATAAATAACTAAACAAATAATAGGTAAAAAATTATTAAAGGCAATAAATAAATAAATAATATTAAAATTATTATCAAAGGCCTTAATTTTTTAAAAATTAAGGTCAAGTTTGGCTAAACTAAAAAAGTGCACTTATTTCATCTTTTTATCTTTTTTGAGTCACATCAATCAACATCTCCTCTTTACTTTTTCTACACATAATACAAAAAAAGTCAAAAAATATACTTATTTAGTCTTCTCAAACTATTAAATAAAATCTCATTTTGTTGTTTAACTTAAAACTTATAAAAATCTTGAACCATCACTTCTAGGAACACCATGTTCCTGCCACCGATCAATTCTCAATTATCATATCCTTTTGCTATTCTTTTATATTCTAACCAAAAAAAAAAAAAATTAGGATAAATTACAAAAACATCCTCTAAGATTTGATTAAAATACAAATCATTCTTTGTAGTTTTAATAATTACATTTCACCCCTGAGGTTTCTAATTTCATAATAAATCTCTCTTTTTATTAATAAATCATCAAGTCAATTAACAGTTTTTAATGATATTAAAAATATATTTCAATTAATAATTTAGGTAATTTTATTATTGTATAGGAGAGCAATTATGAATTTCATTTTTTTATTTAATTTTGTTAAATTAAAAATTATAATAAGAGGATATTTATAATTTTTCAAACCATAGGAGACAATTTATATTTTAAGCAAATCTCAGAGGGTATATTTGTAAGTTATCCCTTCTTTTTTGTAAAACTTTTTTTTTTATTATTATTATCATTTATGCAGTGAAAACACAGTTTATATAAACTTTAAAAAAATTAAATACTTTTAAATTGTGTTTATATACTATCTATTTTTGGCATAAAATATGATGCAATAAATAATCAGAGTTGCCAATCGGTGGAGTCAAGCCAACTAACTAGTGATGTGTTTTGAGAACACCAAAAGTTTTGAATCCACATTATTTAATGCAGATTATTACAAGTTTATTATTATTTTTAATTTCTCAATAATCAACTTTTTTTAAGTTATATAAGTCATTTTGTCTTGGAATTGGCTCTTCTCCGGTGACTGGAGGTGTTGGGTTTTGTGGGGCACGAATGACTCTACCTTAATAATTTGAATCGTTTATTTTATTTAATTATGTGTGTAAATCATCTATGAAAAGAATTAAATTAATTTAATAATCATAATCTCTAATTTTATTAAATTTGTCAAAAAAAAATGGATGGAATATTTTTAAAATTATCATTGTCATCTATTTTTTGTAGAAAAGTATCATTACAACATGTGGATATGTTAATTAAATCAATCTAATTTTTTATTTATACATGATCTATACTCAGTCAAATAAAGTAAATAATTCAAATGTCAAAATGAAATCCGTAGTGGGCGTGTGAGAGAGCCCAAACCCTTTTGTCATTATTGGTATAAAAGAAATTGTGCGAAAACGAATTGTTAAAATAAAAAGGAAATCATAATAAAGTTACACCAAATGAAGCCGGTATTAGATTGTGAATTATTTACATAGAGATTTCTTAAAATTATTGAAAAATATTATTATAACCTCATAAATTATAAAAGCGTACAAGTGAATTTCTTAAACTATTGAAAAGTATCACTTTATCTCATAAACTATAAAAGTATATAAATAAACACCCTAAATTATAAAAATGTACCAACTAGACAATGTAATCAATCTGATTGGTTTGGAATCACAAACCCAACATCAAAAACATAATTTTTTAGCTTTTAAAGCTGGAAAAATTAATAAGTTGAAATGTTAAAAACTCATAACAAGCATTTTACCTTTTTAAAGTACATATGATTTCAATTTTGGACAAAAATTTACTTTATCCCTTCTTCTTTTTCTTTTTCTTTT
Source organism: Camellia lanceoleosa (assembly GCA_025200525.1). Taxonomy (NCBI): domain Eukaryota; kingdom Viridiplantae; phylum Streptophyta; class Magnoliopsida; order Ericales; family Theaceae; genus Camellia; species Camellia lanceoleosa. The sequence continues at coordinate 71,736,734 of CM045764.1, forward strand.
TTTTTTTTCTTAAGAACTAGAAAAATAGGGAATATATTAATAGAAAAAACAAATTACAAGAACAACAAAAGAAAAAACATAATATAAACTACAAAAAAATCTCAAAAAACAGTCGCGATTTGAGAAGATCAGATCTACTTGTAGACGTGGTCTGAACTCTAGCCTAAGGATGGAAGGTCTGCCTCAAGCATAAAACCATTGCTGTTATCGTCACTAAGGACGTTGTCCGCCACCGCCATTGCTCGAACTCCACCATTGTCGGCATTAGAACTCAAACCATTAGGGATAAACCAAAAATCTATGTAGGAATCAACAAAATATCACAAAACCCCTATTCCTATCATAAAAAGCCTACGAATTACACATTTAAAAATGTGAAGAGGTCACTGGATCGTTGCGAGAGAACAGTTGAAAATCACCTAGCGAGAAAACCTCTTGCCTCTCTATCTCTCTGTGGACACTGTTGTTTTTACTTTATTCCTTCATGATGTGAGTCATTTGTTTTTCACTCATGTACTTCAATAATAGGCAAAGTCCATATGGTTTTGAATTAAAATACAATATTAATATCAATAATGATCAATATTAAAATTGTATTTGAATCACGAATTTGAATAGAGATTTAGAAAGGGCAACAAAAAAATGTGCATAAAATGTAGTTATATTTCATTCACATTTTATTTATCTTTTTTCTTTTTATTTCCAATTCTATCCAAATTCAAGAACCCAACATAATGTAAATGACCAAAATAAGCTTCTATTTCTTCCTATTCTCTTTTCTGTTAATACTCTTTCTTTGCTAAACTTTTACTCAATTTCAAAATTAATCAAATATTAACTCAATTAAACTTAAATTGAAATCAAATACTTTCAATTTTAATTACTAATAAATATTAATTATGTGTATAATAATGCGTATAATTAACTTAATTTTTAACTATGTTTATAATTATATTTATGGGTCATTTTTTGAGAAATCCCCTTTCTAAGAATTTTATTTCATCTGACACATCTTCTTTTTGAGTATTTCATTAGGTCCTATTTAATATAGTAATACCAAATCACTCTTCTAACTTTTTGCGCTTGTTTTCATTTTGAAACTAATACACAATAAAAAATGACAATACTCTCTCATTCCATGTAGAAAATCCCCTTATTCTTTGGAGAAAATCTCTCCCTTATTACATGGAAAAGTTTTTCACATTTTCATAACCCTAAATCTCTAAAAGTCTCTCACTAAATATTGACGTGAACTTTCACATTATAAGGTCAAGTTTGGCATCTACTAAATAATATAAAAAGTTAAAAAGTCACTATCCTATTTAAGTCACATTATCTTATTTAAATCACATCACCTCTCTAACATATCACATCAAACCCAACCCAAATCCAACCCATATAAGTCAATAAGTCAAAAAGTATACTTTTTTATCCCAAACCAACCTTGCGTATTGGTAAATAACATCCTCTTATAGAACCATACAAACACTCAATGTTACATGAGTGTGTGAACGTTAACATTGGGTGCGACTACTTATTTGTATTACAAAATTAATATGAATATTCACATCTCTATAAGTTTTGAACCACAACAATGGAAGAACACAATATTCTCTCACTACCAAGGTGTAAAATAGAGCTTCAAAATCGTGCCAAAATGTATAAAAAAACATATCCCACTAATTTCTTCAGAATTGGTGATCACCAAAATTGTCAAAACAAAAAAAGGAAATGTGAAGATTACCATTGTGTGTAATACATACTATAAAAAAACATAACAAATGAGATAATAGTCTAAAAAATATTATAAATAAGGAAAAAAAATTAACCTTATGAGATGCAAATCTAAATACATGAGATTAGATGGAACACAAGATAACTTTATGGACTTATTAGACTATAAATTTTCTAAATGAAATTTATAAATAAATCTCTCTATTTAATAAATGAGAGTGTCATGTCATTGTTACATGGAAAAAGTTTCTCACATTTTCAAAACCCTAAATCTCTGAAAGTCTCTCACTATTGATGTGAACTTTCACATTATAAATGCGTGTTGGTAAATAACATCCTCTTATAGAACCATACAAACACTCACTGTTACATGAATGTGTGAACGTTAACATTGGGTGCGACTACTTATTTGTATTACAAAATTAATGTAAATATTCACATCTATATAAGTTTTGAATCATAACAATGGAAGAACACAATATTCTCTCGCTACCAATGTGTAAAATAGAGCTTCGAAATCGTACCAAAATGTATAAAAAAAACATATCCCACTAATTTCTTCAGAATCGGTGATCACCAAAATTGTCGAAACAAAAAAAAGGAAACGTGAAGATTACAATTGTGTGTAATAAAGTACTATAAAAAAAATATAACAAATGATATAATAGTCTAAAAAATATTATAAATACGGAAAAAAATAACCTTATGAGATGCAAATCTATATATATGAGATTAGATAGAACAGAAGATAACTTTATGGACTTATTAGACTATAAATTTTCTAAATGAAATTTATAAATAAATCTTTCTATTTAATAATGTGTATAATTATAGCTAGGTTTTGGATGAAAAAAATGGTGAAATGACATTTTTATCTTTTTTATTTTGAAATTTGACTTTTAACTCTATTGAAAGGCATGCATTGATCACTTTCCATTAGGTTGGATAAATTTTTCAATGAAATGGAACAAAGTGGCAAACAGCCACAATTACAAGGGGACTCTCTATCTATTTCATTAATACAAAGAGTGGAGTGTAAAAGGCCCAAATTATAGGAGAGTAAAGTAAATTTTACCTTTCAATTTTTAAGCCATAGATAAACGTCCAATGAGTTTTTCCAAACAGGGTGTTGTACCATTAAAAATTCATGAAGACCGTAAAATGAAGATATCCACATGTTTTTCAAGGGAAAAATTATTCGGTATCCTTAGGGCACAACATAAATATTATGCCTTTTTGTTTTTCAATCACCAACATAAAATTGTCGATCTCACTTATTCCACTAATCACAATAATTTTGGAGAATCACTTGATTATGTCGAAGACCACTAAATAAGTTTCCTTTTTAAAGGCATGAACTAATTTTTTGTAGTAACTTTTTGATGTCTAATTAAGAATGATTTCCAATTAGTTATTTATTTGAACAATGACATTGGTTGATTCTTCAAAAAAGTGAGTTTTAAAAAACATGCATGTTAGTCATCTTCAAAAAATGACTTAAAATTTTTTTTTTTTAATGATGTTGCAAGAGGTTAATCAATGGAGAAATTACTGCTTAGGAAGAATTTGAAAAATTATTACATGTTAGTGATAAAATTTATGATTTTAATTATTAATATTTATAAAATTTATCATATTTTTGTACAAAAAATTTCAACACATAATTTTCCCTAACATGAAAGTTGAAAGTCTTGCAAATGGAGCGGATATCAATTATGTAGTCCAGATTGGCAAGGAAACTCAAAGAAGCACTTTTAAGCCCATGCAATAGTTACGTCTACATCTGAATAGCAAGTCGTATATCTCTTTGTTTCCTCTGTTTGAGTTGCTGAAAATTCCTATGCACATTTGGGAAGTCCATCATATTTTGGAAGAAAAATTGGCAATTCCGTGTGGGACTCCTCAATTACACTAGGAAAAATAAAATTCATGGAAAACATGCAATAATTTCAAAAAATCATGGAGTACTGCTGAATAACAAGTCAATGTTAGACAATGTTCAGTCCAAAAAAGTGCCTAAATCTTAACCGAACTTTTGTTTTTTTCTTCTTTTCTTAGAACACATGGCCTGACTTAACAAGTTTCTTTCATTAAACTAGCCAAAATTGTTTAGTTAATATTTGGGTAAATTATGCAAATAGTCTTTATAGTTTACACGATGTGTCAATTTGGTCCCTATAGTTTCAATTTGCTCGATTTTGCCCTTTAATTTAACGGATTGTGTCATTTTAGTCCAATAAATAACAGTTGTTAAGTTAATTTAACGGAATGTCAAAAAATGTGTCAATTTGGTCCCTATACTTTACACGATGTGTCAATTTGGTCCATGTAGTTTCAATTTTTTCGATTTTGACAGGGACTAATTTGACACATTGTGAAAAATACAGGGACCAAACTGACACATTGTTTGACTTTTAGTTAAATTAATTTAACAACCGTTATTTATTGGACTAAAATGACACAATCTGTTAAATTAAGGGACAAAATCGAGCAAATTAAAACTACATGGAACAAATTGACACATCGTATAAAATATAAGAATTATTTACATAATTTTCCCTTAATATTTTGTGGTAGAGTTGTTCCCTTCATGGAGCACCAACCAACATTCTGAGATGTACTCTGGAAATAAGAACAATAGTCACTAATCACAAGATGGACGGAGTCGATCTAATTCACTTTAATTAGTTGGGTATGAGATAAAAATAGTAACATCTATCTCATTTTGTGCTGCCTGATTAGTCAGGATAGTCTCCTCCAGACTAATGGATAAATTTTCATAATATACCCCTTCATTTCTCTATTTATAAATTATATACAACCTCTTCTAAAATTTAAAATACATAAAATGAATTTCACAAAATTTATTATAATTATATCATGCTACCTAACTCCGACGTGCAACTGCACATTGTAAATTTCTCCTAAAATTTATATTTTTCCCTTGATTATTCATGTATCCACACATTACCAACATTAATTCTGATTGTTTTTCTTTTACTAAAAGAAAAATTTGTATAATTATATTGAACTTATAATGTTTGTTGTTTTTTTCTTTTTTAAATCTCATGGAGTGGGTGTAATTTACCTTTTCTCTATAGTAGATAATTTGTAAAAAAAAAAAAAAAAAATTACCCAGAATATGAAAATGTGGGTCAGATTCAATTTGTGTATTTGTGAGGTATACGCATTAAATGAATCTTTACTACACATTGATATTTTAAAATAAAATTGTAGGTATGTAATATTACTAACAAATACTAGATCCAAATCCTAAGGTAGTATTAGTTTACTTGAACGCGGTAGAATAAACTGAGCATTTTATCAAAATATTCATTTTAATGTTTAATTGACTAAAGAAAATAATAAAAAATGCATTTACAAATATCATCACCAGTCACTATTGTAAATATGAATGATCAGTCAATGAGATAGCTTAAGAAATGACTATTTTTCATTTTACTCGAGATGATGGTTTTTGAGTTTGTTTGTATTTCTTTGGTCCGGTTCCTGAGTTTGAATTCCAGCTGACGACCCCATAGTCACTGTAGAGGCTTTTGGAAGCTCTCTTCTGACCATTCTAAATGGTTGAATTGAATATGAATAGGTTCGCGCTTAGCTTTACTCATTGAATCTTTGAAGGCTACTACGTGAGATGGAAGACTCGTATATTGCTTGCTTACAATTTTATGGTATGGCTGCATCAATGCCAATACGTAATAGTTGAATAGGTGCCTGACCCCATAGTAGGCTATCCCCAAAGATGGCTATGTTTTTTTTTTTTTTTTGGGTACTATTTGGGTACGTCAGGTAAGAAAAATATTCTGTGTATGTGTTGTGTATATGCTATCCACTTATCACTTAAAACACAATAATGTTCATTATTGTTTCTATATGTCTTGATACAAAATCGTAAGTTTTACTTCATCCATCAATCACAATACTTTCGGGATACCTCAAGACGACTGAATATGTGACGACTCCGACGTGCATATTATTTTTGCATATTATTTTATTGAGAATATTTGCATGATTATGTGTTTAATTTTTTGTATATTTTTTTGTTTATGGAATATCTGTAAGGATGCTTATTTTGAATCATAAATTAGAAGCCTTAATGGATTCAAAAACTAAAACTGACTAGTTCAATAGGTTAATTAGAATATTTAGAATCATATGGCAAATTTGATTAAAATTTGATACAAACTAAAATAATTAGAAAAAAATCAATGAAAATTTATTATGATTAATTAGATTTAAGCTTGTTTAATTATACTTAATCCTACTCAATTAGTCTAACTTAATCCAACCTATAAATATGTTATAAGCATGATTATGAGCTTATATACATCAAGCAAGCTTATACTCAAATTCAAGCTTTAGGTATGAATTGCAACCATAATCTTTGTAGATAATCCATGTAGATGTTGAATTCATAAAGTTTGTAGGATCATTTACATGAATTTGAGAAGAAAATGTTAGAATCACTTTGAATTTAGTAGGAATGAGTTAAATTGGGGCATGCATGCATACTTCATCATCCTTAAGCTTGATTTTTAACAAAATCTTTACATGCATGGGGTTATACTTGTTATCTTTGAAGGTTTTTCATGATTTCACACTTATCATCTCATATTAACATGTATGAAAGAAAAAGAATTGAATCCATTACATGCATGGCAAGATTATTGTAGCTTGGCTTTTCGTGTTCCTTTCGGATACGACTAGCCCTACAGTTCAGACTCCCGTGATTCTGAATCTGATTCCACAAGTGCAATGTGAAATAATAAACACAAAATAGTCTAAATCCGACAAATCTTTTGAAAAATTGATTTTGAATAAAACATACCAAAAATGGACTACTTTACCAGATACAAAGTCGCCACCTAAATGTTTTTGGAAAATTTAGGTAATCTGAGACTCGTGCCAAATGTCACTTATCCATTATCACCAAAGTGTCTCGGCTCGAGAACTTAGGTATGAGAAGGGAAGGTCATGAATTGAGTACCCCACTTGCTCGATCAAAGATCGGCCTCTACTACTCATGATGTGATTCTTATTTACATTATATGCTCTTATTCTGATTATTAGGCTAGTTTTTTACTATGTGATGCACACAAATATAGACTAATTTGCAAAAATTGAAACATTTGATTTCATGTTTTGTTTGAAAATTGTTTTGACTATGGGCCACTTGAAAAAAGTGACTTTGTATGTACATTAATCAATGTATTCTAATTTAAGCAATTAGCTTTCATTGTCAGGCATTCAAACAGATATAGCATTTAAGCACTTAGCCTCATGGTATCATGCTAGACATGGCAACAATCACACTTATGCAATATGCTAAAGCAATAGAGCTTACCCCAATTTCCTAAGCGAGCAAAAAGAGACAAATAGTTAGAAAAAATACATGATCCTAACGATGCAAATGGCTAATGCAACACATACACAATGCAACTACTCGGCTCGGCTACTAACATGACATGTGAGTCAATTCAAGGCAAATGATGAAGCACGTATCCAAGCAAGGAATTTGAAATTGACATTTGATTAGTATGATGAACCGAACCTCATGCGTGCAAGACTAATGGATGCTTTATATATGGAATATGCTAAAATAAACATGATGTTCTAAGCTATCCATCATAAGCGGATAAATAAAAAGGAGAAAGACGTGGAGTTTGAAAACATACACACATTATTACATTTTTGCTCTCGCATAGGAGGGTCCAAATAAATGAACTAACTAAGCTACTTAACTAATTATTACAACGCCGCACTTAGCTAACTAGTCTAGCTAATTAAATAATTATAGCACAAGATTAAATCAACTAGCTACTCTAACTAATTAATACAAATTAACCAACTAAACTAACTAATTAGTTACATTAAGGAACTAATTAACTAAGTAATTAATTACAAGTTGTACAACATACTACTATTAACAAATGTAAGGGGTCCCAAGGAGCAAGGAAATGGCTTATGCATGCATATGAATTTCTCCATTTGAGAATGCATCTGCACTGTTTTTACACCTCAGCCTCTGCTCTGCTCTGTGAAGAAAGTGGTACTGTTTGGCTGAAAAAAGTGGTTGGCAAGGAAAAAGTGGTGGCCGGCCACCCACTAATAGTGGCCTATCGCCCAGTAAAGGTGGCTTGCCGACCACTAATGTTGAGTTGCTCCTGCTGCAACAGAAAACAAACAGAGCACAAATAGAGCATCCTCAGGAGATGTTTGTCTACCCTACCCCTTCTTATCATCAAACAGCCCAAAGGAATGGTAGGCTTGATTCACAAGCCATCAATCAGAGTAAATTCATTGAGTGATGACTTATGAACCAAGGGATACAATTTCAATAAATGCACAATTAAAGACTCATGAACCTTCTCTCTATCATGGTTTTGATCAAGGAAAGTGGTTGACTTTAGAACCTTGAACCATTTTTATCACTAACAAGTATGAAATGACTCAAGACTCCATGGGTTCAATTAACATCCGATTGAACCCCAATTGATTTTATTATCTTGCTCCATTTTATTGCCTCTTTTAATTATCTTTCCATTCATTAGTCATTTTAGTCCAAAAATGAACATTAAGTCTACTAAATGAGAGAAGTGTCAAACAAAAGGTTGTTTTGGGCATAAGAGAGATGTCATGTCGTTGGTAATGAATCTCTGAGGAGATTAAACCATTAAACACAACGATCTCTATTTCAAGTTTAAACAATCAATATATTGAAACGACTCTCAAAACAAATAAAATGCCAAGAAAATGGAGAGATTGCAGAGATGATTAGAGGTAAACACAAGTACGAAAAACACTAAATAAATACTATCAACTCAAATAGGTTAGTGTCTAATGCCTAAAACACCAAACCCATGAGGACCATTACACTACAAGCATACTATACAAAGTATAAATGGCATGACCAGCTTAAAACAGTCCTAAAGTAAGCAAAAATAGTGCTGGAATTTAGGTAAAAATAGCTAAAAGACTAAGCTAAAATAATGGAGAATTTCAGCTAGTAAACAAGCCAAAGAAGGGGAGGCTAAACCCTCTAAAAAAATATTTTTAGCCTCTTAAAACCTCTGAAAATCAGTGGTAAAAAGCTAAAAAAAAGCTGATGAAAAGATAGGAAACACAAGGGTAAGAGCTTCGAATGCAATGTATAAGGAAGGGTGGTCAAACCCTCTACCTTTAATAGCCTTGAACCACAAGCTTCATCCCATAAAAACAGTGTAAAAATAGTTCAAAAACAGCAAGAAAAGACAAGAAACAAGTAGTGTAGAGATGCTCAAAATTAACTCTTTTGTAGACAAACCAACAAGTTCTCAATCTCAAGAGCTGAATTTTGGACTCAATAATCTCAGCAATGAGAGCTCCAATATTGGTTTAGGAAGTGTTTGGGTAAGGTGTGTGTGTTGCAAGATAGAGATAGAGAGAGAATTTCAAATTTTGGAGCTTTTGAAATTTTTTGCAACCTTAAAACGAAGAGGGAAGGTCAAGTATATATATAGAAAACATGTGTCTATCTCGAAAATATCTGTATACATACAGCTGGTGCAGTGCATGCACCTATGGGGGACAGCTAGCAACAAATATCTTGCGTTTTATACAAGTGGGCGGCAGACCACTAATAGTGGGCGGGCGGCCACAAAAATCTACTTCTAGATCCGATTTCAAATGGGTATATCTCCTTCTTCCAGACTCGATTTTAGGTGATTCTTGAGTCTAACTTGAAGTTTCGGAAGTCTACTTTCCAATGGTTATGGTCTCACATCTAAATTATAAGTGTGCAAAGAGATATGCCTATTTTAGTGAAAGCTTCTTATTTCTATCCTAATGGATTGATGCTCAACTTTCCCCCTAATGAGTTTTCTTCCCTTCCCTCCTATTTCCTTCAAATCCAAACCTATAAATAAGATGTCTTAAATATTTTTCAAAGAGTTCACCTTCCTTTCATTTGTTTCCACTTTGTCCTTACTTGGTTTACCGAAAAGTGTAATATTTTAAACAAAATGCGAGCCTCAGAACATCGTAGAAACATTTGAAAAAATATTTTGAAAAGGAAGGTTTTAAGGTCTAAAATAGTTTTGGTCAAAATGGGGTGTAAGGTGGAGAATTAGAAGCTCTTTTTGTTGAAGAAATTGAGCGATTATACAGCGTAACTTTTCATCATCGAGTGATCAACCTGAGGTGCCCAAGTCTTAAGAGCGGTCAAAAATAGGATGTCTACATAGAGATTTGGGCTTTGTTTTAGAGAATTGAAAGAGATTTTGGAACTATAGTTTGAAAATAATCATGTATCTAAAAGTTACGAAGTGTTTTTACAAATTTCTACCAGCCATGCAAGCTTTGGTCATGAAACTCATGTTTTTGAACACAAAACTCAATTTTGAAACCCCAGAATTCGACCACTTCACTCGAACGATGAATTCGTTACTCGAGCGCACTTTGTATGCTCCTAGTATTTTTGTAGAGCTTTGTAGTTGGCTCGAGCGACCAAGTGTGTGCTCGCGAGCGAACCCAACTTTGTATTACACTTGGCTTGAGTAACCAAGTGATGGCTCGAGTCCACTTTAACACCATCTAGTACTTTTACAGACAGACCACACCACTCGAGCGACATACCACACCATCTAGTATTTGTAGTGATATATCTATGTAAGAAGATGGAAGTTTATTTTACTATGAAGAGATTTATCATATATGTACGACTCAATGGACTATTACATATTTGTTATTACTTTCACTAAGCCCCATTTAATATATTATGATTGATTTTGTCTTTGAGACTGGAGGTAATCTGGGATTACTGGCTAGTCATGACCCAAATCTATAGGGACAGGTTCGAGTGTTGACAGAGTGGTATTAGAGCACGAGTTATATCTCACTTATTTGTCCATTTAAGCAATAAGGTGCCTAGAAAAGACTTAAGGATTGTATTCATATGCATTTTAGTGCAAGAATGAAATGACCTTTGTAATTGTATATGTAAATATGTGTGCATACATTGTGTTTATTATAATACCAAGTTCATAAATATTAAATTGAGATCAAGAGCGGATGAATTGGAAGAGTCTACTTCCTCAAGACTTGATGAAATTGAAAGGATGATGCATGACATGGTTGAATCTATAAGACAATAACAACAATGGAAACAACAACCGCCACCCTTAACTCCAATGCCCGTACCACCACTAGTACAAAATCACTAAGCTGATGATCGAACAATTGCGCTCACCAAAGAATTCAAAAAGATAAAGCCACCACTGTTCTACAGGGAAGTTAACACGTACTAAGGCTGAAGCTTGGGTCATTGGGATAGAAAAATTGTTTGAGGTATTTCTGTACACTAAGGCATAAAAAGTCTTATTGGCCGCATTCACTCTAGAGGATTAAACGATGAGATGGTGGATGTTAATTCGTGATGATAATAGGGAGATAGGTTGGACTTGGTTTCTAGAAATCTTCTATGAGAAGTATTTCCCACAGTGTATCCGAGACAGAAAGGTATCCGAGTTTGAGTAACTCAAGCCAGGAAACATGACCGTGGTAGAATATGAGGCCCAATTTACAAAGTTAGCATGTTTTATGCCACACATGGTTGACACGGATTACAAGAAGGCTAGAAATTTTGAGGAAGGTCTTCATGATTCAATTATGGAGAGGATTAACATACTTAAACTACCAAAGCATGTTGATGTCTTGGATAGAACACTGATGTCAAAAGCAAACATGGCCACTCACCACCGGAATTTTGAATGGAGAGGCAAAAGACAAAACTTCAATACAAATAAGGGAACAATGTCTTCAATGAACAAGAAATCAAAATCAGAGACTTTCGGCAATTCAAGCTCGAACCAAAGTGGCAATTTAGTACCTACCTGTACTATATGTGGAAAGAAGCATTGGGGTGTTTGTTACCGCACTATAGGAGCGTGCTATTAGTGTGGAAAAGTTGGTCACATGGCAAGAGATTGCACTCAACCATGTCAAGGGGGGTAATAAGGGTACTACAAGTTCGACTGGGTCAGTCCCAACAGTGAAATCAAATGCAATACTTGCTACAACAGGAAACGATTTGAGGTAAGGAAGTGTCTTTGCACTCGTTCCAGGGGATACCCAGAACACATAGGCTATAGTCTCAGGTACACTTTCTATTTGTGGCCAAACTATGTATGTATTGATTGATTCGGGTTCCACACACTCTTTTGTTTCAATTGTTGATAAATTGAATAGACCTATGGAGTCCTTAAGATACATATTATGTGTTGCATCACCAACGAGGAGGATCTATATTATGTTTATCTATTTACCCTGCATGTAAATTATTGCTTGGGAATGCCATTTTATATGCTAATTTATTACCCCTTGATATGAGGGACTTTGATATTATTTTGGGTATGGACTGGTTATCTAAGTATTATACGACAACTGATTGTGAGTAATATTTTGACCTCTGGATCAAGATGAATTCTATTTTGAGGGTAAAGGGGTAGTTCCTCCACCATATCTAATTTTTACAATAAAAGCTCGTAAACTGATTAATAAGGGATACCAAGGGTATTTGTGTAGTGTATTGAATGATCAAACCATGGACATTACCTTAGACAGTATTCCAGTAGTAAGGGACTTTCAATATATGTTTTTGAAAGAGTTTCCAAGACACTTGATTGATAGGGAGATTGAGTTTGTAATTGATGTAGTACCGAGTACTCAACCGATATCTAAAACTCCATATCGTATGTCAACTATTGAAATGAAAGAATTGAATGTTCAACTACAAGAACTACTTAATAAGGGATTTATCCGTCCAAGTACATCGCCGTGGGGCACACAAATTCTTTTTTGTAAAAAAGAAAGATGGGATACTCCGATTGTGTATTGACTATTGGGAACTCAACAAGATAACTATAAAGAACAAATATCCTTCGCCACATAGTAATGATTTGTTTGATTAGTTACAAGGGGCTCAAGAATTTTTAAAGATTGATTTGAGATCGGGATACCATCAGTTGAAAGTTAAGGCCGAGGACATCGAGAAAACTGCTTTCCGAACCAGGTATGGACATTACGAATTTTTAGTCATGCCTTTTGGAGTCACTAATGCACCTGCAGCTTTCATGGATTTGATTAATAGAATATTTAAACCATTCTTGGATGAATTTGTTGTTGTATTCATTAATGATATTCTAATTTATTTGAGGAGTAAGGTTGACCATGAACGACGCTTGGGACTAATTCTTCAAACACCTGGAAAGAAACAATTGTATGGAAAATTAAAGAAATATGAATTTTGGTTGGATGAGATTACCTTTTTGGGGCATATTATTAACAAAGATGGCATTTCAATTGATCCGCAAAAAATTGGAGCAATTGTAAATTGCCCTACTCCAACTAACGTAACAAAGGTTCGAAATTTTATAGGATTGGCAAGTTACTATCAAAGATTTGTTAGAGACTTTTCGAAGATTGTCGTACCAATGACTCAACTAACCTGGAAAGGGAAACCATTTGAATGGATAGACCAAAGGGAATCTACATTCCAGGAATTAAAGACAAGACTGACCACAGCTCTAATCCTTACTTTACCATCAGGTATTGAGGGTTTTGTGATTTTTAGTGATGCTTCTTACAAAGGTTTGAGTTATGTCTTAATACAGAATAGCAAAGTAATCGCTTATGCATCCCAATAATTGAAACCACATGAGAAAAACTACCCAACACATGACGTGGAACTCACCACTGTTGTATTTGCATTGAAAATATGGCACCATTACCTTTACAGAGCAAAATATAAAGTATATACAGACCACAAGAGCTTAAACTACTTCTTTACATAGAAATAGTTGAATATGCAACAAAGGAGATGGCTTGAATTGATCAAAGACTATGATTTTCTTATTCAGTTTTATTCGAGTAAGGCTAACATTGTTGCCGATGCACTCAGTAGGAAGAATGTGGGAACCTTGGCTTGTTTGCTTACAGATAGAAGAGAGCTTTTGCAAGAATTTGAAAGATTTGAACTAGAAGTTGTATTTTATGAAAAAAATTGCCTATTAGCCGCAATTTTAGCACAACTGGCGATCATAGAAGAGATCAAATAAAAGCAAGTGAATAAAGATTTCTTAAAGAAGATATGTGATGAGTTTGAGATTAAGCCTAAACCGGGGTTCACAATTGAAGATCAAGTGTTAAAATTTCAGGGAATGCTTTGTGTTCCTAATAATGCAGAATTGAAAAGAAGAATCTTAGAAGAAGCCCACAAATCAATGTTCGCTAAAATGTACCAAGACTTGAAGCAAATGTATTAGCGACCTAATATGAAGAAGAAGATTGCTGAATTCAATTCTGAATGCCTCCAATGTCAACAAGTAAAAGCTAAGCATCATAAACTGGCAAGTTTACTTCAATCCCTCCTTATTCCAAAATGGAAGTGGGAGAACATAACCATGAATTTCATCATTGGCCTACCTCATACACCTAGAGATATGAACTCTATTTGGGTTATTGTTAATAGATTAACAAAATATGTTTACTTTCTTCCTGTGAAGACTTCTTTTAATGCTTATAGACTTGCTACTATATATATTGATGAAATCATTTGACTACATGGAGTACCAGTATCTATTGCTTCGGACAAGGATTCTAAGTTTGTTTCTAAATTTCAGCAAAGTCTTCATAAAGCAATGGGAACGAAGTTGAGATTCAGTACTACTTTTCACCAACAAATAGATGGGCAAACAAAGAGAACTATTCAAACATTAGAAGACATGCTTCGCATGTGTGTTTTAGAGTTTCAAGGCAGTTGGAAAACATATCTACCGTTAGCTGAGTTTGAATATAACAACAGCTTTTATGCTAGCATTAGCATGGCACCATATGAGGCATTGTATGGAAGAAAGTGTAGCTCTCTGATTTGCTAGACTGCGATTGGAGATAGAGCTTTGTATGGATCCAAACTTGTGTGAGTAACAACCAAAAAGATAAAGATCATTCAACAAAGGCTCAAGACTGCTCAAGGCCGATAGAAAAGCTATGCGAATCAAAGGAGAAGGGATTTGGAATATGAAGCGGGTGATCATGTGTTTATTAGAGTCACACTGATGAAAGGGCAAATGAGATTTGGTAGGAATGAGAAATTGACTTCTTGCTACATTGGACCATTTCAAATTCTAGAAAGGCTTGGCCTAGTTACCTACCGGATAGCCTTACCATCGGGAATGGAACATATGCATAATGTGTTTCACGTGTCAATACTTCAAGGATATCTTCGAGATTCGTTCCATGCCATCGATTATCATCGGATAGCTTTGGATGATGAAATGAAATACGAGGAATGGCCAGTACAAATCTTTAACCGACAAGTGAAACAGTTGAGAAATAGATTGATTCCAATGGTGAAGGTAGAATAGAGAGAACATTATGGGAAATAGGCTACTTGGGAGAAAGATGATGAAATTCATACTAAAATAACTAGAATAAATCAATTAAAATTGATTAGGATTAATTAGATTTAAGCTTGTTTAATTAGACTTAATCCTACTTAATTAGTCTAATTTAATCCACCCTATAAATATGTTATAAGCATGATTATGAGCTCATACTCATCAAATTGTGGCTAAAATTAGGGAGAGAGAGAGAGAGAGAGAAGGATTGTGAAGAATTGAAGATAAATTGAAGAAATTAAGCAAGCTTATGTTCAAATTTGAGATAATCCATTTAGATGTTGAATTCATAAAGTTTGTAGGATCATTTATATGAATTTGAGAAGAAAATGTTAGAATCACTTTGAATTTAGAAAGAATGAGTTAAATTGGGACATGCATGCATACTTCATCATCCTTAAGCTTGATTTTCAGCAAAATCTTTACATGCTTGGGGCTATACTTGTTATCTTTAAAGATTTTTCATGATTTCACACTCATCATCTCATATTAACATGTTTGAAAGAAAAGAATTGAATTCATTACATGCATGGCAAGATTATAGAGATTTGGGCTTTGTTTTGGAAAATTGAAAGAGATTTGGAACTATGGTTTGAAAATAATCATGTATCTAAGAGTTATGAAGTGTTTTTACACATTTCTACCAGCTATGCAAGCTTTGGACATCAAACTCATGTTTCTGAACACAAAACTCAATTTTGGAAAACCTATAATTCGACCACTTCGCTCGAGCGGTTTTGAACATAAAACTCAATTCTAGAAAACCCATAATTCGACGACTTCGCTCGAGTGATGAATTCATCACTCAAGCGCACTTTGCGTGCTCCCAGTATTTTTGTAGAGCTTTGCAGTTGCTCAAGCAACTAAGTGTGTGCTCGAGCAAACCCAACTTTGCTTTATACTTGGCTCGAGCGACCAAGTGATGGCTCGAGCCCACTTTGACACCATCTAGAACTTCTACAAACAGACCACATTACTTGAGCAACCAAAGGTGCGCTCAAGAGAACTGTCATGTTTTCAACATTTTTGAGACACACTTTCATTTGCATAAGTTCATCCTCATGTTCTTTTAGGCATTCTTGGGCATTGTTTAGACATCATTAATAAGAAAATAGATTAGAAACACATAAAAGGGAATTGAATTAAGATAGAACATTTCATTAGGACATGTGTTTCAATGTATGCATTTATTATGTGCTTTGTGTAGGTATCAGTACAACCCACTGTGAGTAACGTCTTTATAAAGCTATGTTTGAAAAGTATTTTGAATCAGTCAAGAATGTTATTTTGAAATCTTATTTTGTTATTTATGAATGAAGATCCTTTTTGAACTTGTAATCCTGGCATCCTTTAGTGAGGCCCTCGCCTGGGGAAACAATACCATGGCTCATAGATTAATTGAAATACATAGATCTCTGATATTAGACCTTAGTAGTCCACATTGAATTACTGGTTGTGGTGTTATTGAATGACTTGTTGTGGTCCCATTGAATTGACCTTAATGATCCCATTGGATTTAGTACATAGATTTATTGTTACTCTATTGGATAAAGATTTGATTTGTTATTGCTAATGCAAAGTATCGACATGATTGAACATATGATTGTCATTCGAATTGTTTTGGTTATTGAAAAGATATGCTTTAAGAAATGATGAACTTCATTCATTAAATCCTTTATATTGATGTTACTCACTGGGTTCTAACTCACCCCTCTCCCTTATATATATATATATATATATATGTAGGTGAGCATATGGATCATCAAGATTATAGATGCCTTGGAAGTATACCCCAAATCCGGGCATGACCGGCCGTGGCCCACAGGGACTTAGCCCAAGGCACACGTAAGCCTAAACACGAATCCGTAATCACATTGAACAACTAAACACTAGTCCAATAATAAATAACCAAAACTCAATCCAAACATGCCACAATTATAAACGGCAAAATTAACCGTAATCAAAACCATCCAAACTTATGGGATATAAACAGCCCACATATCAAAATAATCCTAAATGAACCTCAATAAAAATAAAAAGAAGTATGCACAAACTGGGCATGACAATCTAAAACAAAATAAATAAATGCCCTAGAGGTCCATGAAATAGAGTCCCTGCTACGCCATGAGTCCACTCTAAGTCCTTCTAACACCTGGAAATGGTAAACAACTAAGTCAGCTGATAGCTCAGTGAGTAGCAACATGGATAGTAAATACAGTTTTGAAAACAGGGATAAATTCCAAAATAAGATATACATATCATAGAAACTAGATTGGCATACAATCTGGTAAATACAATCTGTTTCAAAAGAAGGTTTCACAGTTCAACACTTAAAATACTCATGTCTCGCAAGAACATGATAAACGACATTTTCCACTTAAAACAGATTATAACATGAACACTAATAATTTTCTGGGTACCAAGAAAAACAAATAATATGCCACACAGTTCTCAAGGCTATAAGCCCCGTTGGATCCAATACTGAACTAAGAGTCATCCTCAGGGTGGCACCTGGGCCTTTTCTCAAAGACGATCCGATTGAAGGTCACCTAGTTGTTTTTAAAGGTCTTTTCCTTACAATCATTGAGCACTAGAGTCATCACGGCCCAACCCGGATCTGTTCCCTAGTGGCCAGAGTCACCACACACAGTGAAATAAGTTCCCTGGACTAAATACACATATGGTCCCAATAATCAATACACGTCAGTTTCGCAAAACATGGTAGTTCATCATTATAAACATGAGACCAAAACAAATAGTTTACAATATGCCAAATTCACACATGTTTCAGAAATAATTTGATTCCATTGATAATATAATAATTTATCAAAACAATTTAGTCATGAAATAACAATTTAATTTTCCAACAGTTCAGGGTAGGGGAATATTTATAAAAATACGTAGCATGAAACTACTCACCTGAAACGAAATAATATAATCCTTGAATCGAATAGAGTGTAAAAGTCCAATTAGTGCCCTGAACCAAGTATAAAAACTACACGTCACAACTAATTTAAAAACACTAAAAACAATAGGAACTAAGTAATCTCAACTAAAGCGCACTAACCCGGCTCAACCCAACTCACCGTTACTCTTAAATATTACCTAAGTTCATGTTCTTCAAGGTTTAAAATCACCCAAAACATGGGTTCCGGTCAAAACTTAATTAATTGTGACTTTAAGATAAAACAGAATTTCAAACAAGCCTTCCCAACCTATTCGCTAACTTTGAAAATTACAAAACCCACTCCATGCTATTCGAAAATTCCAATAACCTCCAGATATGATCTAATATATCCTAAGTTTCAAATCCAATTGGTTTCACTTGATTTGCTTATCAAAATAATTATCTACAATTTATTATATCCAAACAGGTTGTTTTCTGCAGCACTTTAAAGAAATTGACGGTTCTCTTAATATACACAAGCAATCAATGCAAGGCCAAAAACATACGAAACTAGACTCGTAACCGGTTCTAAAGACACTAATTTGATAATTTTTGGATTTATACCCAAAGAGAACAACATTCCCGAATTTACTGTTTTGGACTGGTTTCCTGGACAGATTTGAATACCTCAATTTATATGGATTTTGACTCCCAAAAATTATGAAAAAATTCAGATATGCAATTCAATATGTAATTGATCTAATATAAAAATTTCAGATTAAAATTCATTCGTTTGATATAGTTTCTTGATTTTTAAAGTTCATAATTATGCGCAGAATTTTTTTTAAACTAAGAATAATACCCATTCTTTATACATAAATTTAACTCCTCAAATTTCTTAACAGTATATATATATACAAAATATATAAACCTACAACCTCCATGAATGAATAAAATAATAATGGAATAAGGATAAAAACAAAACCAAAAGGAAGAAGAAAGATAGAGACCCACCACACCCAAAGATTCCTCCTTGTTTGCAACCCTTCTTTTCTCTTCTTCTTTTCTCTCAACCTTTCTCTCTCTTCCATGGCTGTTGTGGCTGCTATTATGAATAGTATGGGGCAACCTAGGGTTACATATGTATCTACACAAAAAGGCCCTAAAATATTATCTTTATATTACTTTATTTTCTAACACATTAATTAAATAAAATATAACTATTATTATAACAAAATATACTTACTAACTTGTCCTCAATATTTTAAAAAAAAAAAAAATAATAAATCTTGCCTCTAAATTAAATGCTTTCACCACAAATTTATTTTAAGTTTAAAATTAATTAAAAGATCCTCCAATAATATTTAATTTGCACCTTAGAATTCACCACCAAAATATTTGAGATTGTAATATTATTATTTAATTATTTACTTAATTTTTTATATTCGGGTTCTCACACATTGCTCAATGGACTATTACATATTTGTTATTCCTTCCGCTAAGCACCATTTAATATATTAGGTTTGATTTTGTCTTTGAGGCCGAAGGTAATCTGAGTTTACTGGGTGATCATGACCTAAACCAATAGGGGTGAATTCGTGTCTAGAATGATTTCTCTGATAGGTGTTATATCATGTCTATGAGGTGACCATTTGCTATGTTTTTATTATATAACAACTATTAGGATTGGAGGTCCTATATTTTTTCAAGCCTTCTTAAAATTTTTAAGATTGGCCCTCTACAGATAATCATAAAAAAAATATAAAATAAATAGTAAGTAAAGTGGTAAAGCTTAACAATTTTTATGAATATATTATATTTAGCCTTGAGATTTTGACAAAAATTTAATAAACCACTTATACTTGACCTAATGACACCAAACTGAACTAATACAGATTGTGTCTAAACACAAAAATAATGAAAGTCAACCTCTCTTTTTTTGTAAGGAACTGAACTAATATAGACTGTGTCTAAACACATACTTAATCAAAGATAAATGTACATTAAGTGTAAGAGAATATTTTTTTATTCATATAACTAACAAATGAGTGATAGAAAGAGGATTTTGTGAATTAAAACAAGATAATGTTTTATGTCACTGTAGGGACATAATTTTTGAATGACAACATGTGGCCGAGGTGACACCGAAGTGTCAGCCGAGGTGTCACATGTCTTGGTCATGACACCGAGATGATCTCGGCTAGGCCGAGATTATCTGCGAAGATACCGGAATCCGGGATAAGCGGATAAGGGACAAGAGTCCTAGAGTGAGAGAAGACTTCAGTTTGGGTAAAGATAAGACTCTTAGAGAGTTTATCCCAATCCTACTAAGAGTCCAAGATTAGTAGTAATCCTAAGTCCATTGAAGTTAGGCTTCTATTGGGACTAGGTTTGTGTTGGCTATGAAAGAGAGGCACCCTCATAGGTCTAAGGGACACTTTTTGTATTCTGAATAGTGAGTTAAGCACTTTTGCTATCTTTGAGAGATAACTGACTTGATTGTCGGAGTGCCCTCGGGTGGACGAACCACCACCAGAATCTCTTCTTTCTATGACAGGTTGTTCGGGTTTAATCTATTCTGCCAGTGTTCTCCAGCTGAGTGTTTGATTGGCAGTGTGGTCAGAAATTGACATACACAATTTGGTGCCGTTTGTGGGAAAGAAAAGAGAAGGTTGGGAATGAAAGGAGAATAGATGGCCAACGACGGACAGAAAGAGAAGGTTTGGGACGACACCCCTACTGAGAGTGGGAAACATATTAACCCTGACGTTGAAGAAGACAACTGCAATGAAGAGACTCATGATAAGAATCACGGAGGAAAGGACGTCGGCCAGGAGGGCGGCGTATCGAAGAAATAGGACCGGAGCGGGTATTATAACCAGGACGACCTCCAGGTATGGAAAGATAGATGCCTGCGGAGGAATGACGAGATGAAGGGAATGGGGAACAAATTGGCAGACCTGCAAACGGTCGTCAATTTCATGATGCAGAACAACGTCATCCAGCCACCGTTCCCACTACAAGATATGCTGATTCCAGCGGCCAAAAAATATGCCCAGCCAGGGGGGCAGAAAATGGTTTCTGCAGTCCCTCAGCATAACGGGACCAAGGGACATTCTCAACAGCCTTCACGGGAGGTCGAGCATGGAGAATCAAAGAGGGCTGGAGAATGATGCTTGAGAGTTGGAATTTACAAGTTAAGGTTGGTTTAACACTTGTTGAAATTTTAAAAATTTACAAGTTGAAGTTAAACCAAGGACATGTTTAACACTTGTTGAAATTTTAAGAAAAATTTACAAGTTCAAGTTAAACTGAGATCATGTTTAACACTTGTTGAAATTTTAAAAAAATTTACAATTCAAAGTTAAACCGAGGTCATGTTTAACACTTGTTGAAATTTTAAAAAAATTTACAAGTCAAAGTTAAACCGAGGTCATGTTTAACACTTGTTGAAATTTTAAGAAAAATTTACAAGTTGAAGTTAAACCGAGGACATGTTTAACACTTGTTGAAATTTTAACAATTTATAAGTTGAAATTAAACCGATGTCATGTTTAACACTTGTTGAAATTTTTTGAAAAATTTATAAGTTGAAGTTAAACTGATGTCATGTTTAACACTTGTTGAAATTTTAAGAAAAATTTACAAGTTGAAGTTAAACCGAGGTCATATTTAACACTTGTTGAAATTTTAAGAAAAATTTATAAGCTAAAGTTAAACCGAGGTTATGATTAAAGGAAACAATGATATAGGTTCCATCACCTCAGGATGCCAAGGTAATAGAACTTAGGGGGCAGTTGTGGAGACATAATTTTTGAATGACAACACGTGGCCGAGGTGTCACCGAAGTGCCAGCCGAGGTGCCACGTGTCCTGGTCATGACGCTGAGATCATCTCGGCTAGGCCGAGGTTATCTTCGAAGATACCGAAATCCGAGATAAGCGGATAAGAGACAAGAGTCTTAGAATGAGAGAAGACTTCAGTCTGGGTAAAGATAAGACTCTTAGAGAGTTTATCCCAGTCCTACTGGGAGTCCAAGATTAGCAGTAATCCTAAGTCCATTGAAGCTAGGCTTCTATTGGGACTAGGTTTGTGTTGGCTATAAAAGAGAGGCACCCTCATGGGTCTACGGTATGCTTTTTATGCTCTGAATAATGAGTTAAGCACTTTTGCTATATGTGAGAGATAACTGACTTGATCGTCGGAGTGCCCTCGGGTGGACGAACCACCGCCGAATCTCTTCTTTCTGTGACAGGTTATTCGAGTTTAATCTATTCTGCCAGTGTTCTCCAACTGAGTACTTGATTGGCAATGTGGTTGGAAATTGACACACAATTTAGTTGTGGGAACATAATTTTTGAATGACAACACGTGGCCGATGTGTCACCGAAGTGCCGGCCGAGGTGTCACCGAAGTGCCAGCCGAAGTGCCACGTGTCCTGGTCATGACACCGAGATCATCTCGGCTAGGCCGAGGTTATCTACGAAGATACCAGAATCCGAGATAAGTGGATAAGAGACAAGAGTCCTAGAGTGAGAGAGGACTTTAGTTTGGGTAAAAATAAGACTTTTAGAAAGTTTATCCCAATTTTACTGGGAGTCCAAGATTAGCAGTAATCCTAAGTTCATTGAAGCTAGGCTTTTTTTGGAACTAGGTTTGTGTTGATTATAAAAGAGAGGCACCCTCATGGATCTAAGGTATGCTTTTTATGCTCTGAATAGTGAGTTAAGCAATTTTGCTATCCGTGAGAGATAACTGACTTGATTGTCGGAGTGCCCCCGGGTGGACGAACCACTGCCAGAATCTTTTCTTTCTGTGACAAGTTGTTCGGGTTTAATCTATTCTGCCAGTGTTCTCCAGCTGAGTGCTTGATTGGCAGTGTGGTCGGAAATTGACACACAATTTGGCGCCGTTTGTGAGAAAGAAAGGAGAATAGATGGCCAACGACGGATAGAAAGAAAAGGTTGGGGACGACACTCCTACTGGGAGTGGGAAACATATTGACCTTGACGTCGAAGAAGACAACTGCAACGAAGAGACTCGTGATAAGAATCACAGAGAAAAGGACGTCAGCCAGGACGGCGACGTGCCAAAGAAATCAGATCGAAGCGGGTATTATAACTAGGATAACCTTCAGGTATGGAAGGATAGATGTCTACGGAGGGACGACGAGAAGAAGGAAATGGCAAACAAATTGGCAGACCTGCAAACGGTCGTCAATTTCATGATGCAGAACAGCGTCATGCAATCGCCGTTCTCTTTACAAGATACGCCAATTCCAATGGCCAAGAAAGACGCCCAGAAAGGGAGGCAGAACACAGTTCCTGCAGCTCCTCAGTATGACAGGGCAAAGGGACATTCTCACCGGCCTTCACAAGAGGTCGGGCATGGAGAATCAAGGAAGGGAGAATCCCAGAAGACACGTCGAACCAAAGAAGACTGCACCAAGAACATTGGGATGTTCAGGGGAAGGAACTTTGTTTCGACACGATGGAGGAAGTCCAAGGACTCAGAACGCCCGAGGACCTCTGATTCGGACTCGATTTTGTTGCGGTTCTTAATCCTGAACCAAAGAGTCCAAATCCGGCAAATCGTTTTGAGAAAAACAGATTTTTAGAAAAGAAGTACCAAACATGGACTGCTTTGCCAGATAACAGAGTCGCCACCTAAATATTTTTTAAAATGAGAAATTTAGGAAACCCTGACTCGGTGCCAAAAGGCCACGTGTCCGTCATCACCAAAGTTGGCTCGGGAACTTGGGTACGATTAGGGAAGGTCACATCGTGAGCACCCCCTCTCGCCCGGTCAAAGACCGGCCTCTACTAACCATGATATCTGTTTTTGAAAACATTGTGAGTTCTTATTCTAGTTATTAGCCTAGGTTACTATGTGATGCTCGCAGCAAACAAGTATAGACCGAATCGCCTGAATTGGAACAAAACATTTCATGTTTGTTTGTTTGAAAATGGTTTGATGGTGCTACTACTTAAGTAGGCTAAGGCAGCGGATTTGCCACCCTCGGTGGGCTTAGAAAACATGATTTTGCCACTATCTAGTGAGCTTAAAACAAGCAATCGATGAATTGCTCCAATTCAAATAACTCAACCTCCACCACAGCATTCAAAGGCGGTTATATCACATAAGCACATAGCCTCATGGTAAGCATGCTTTCATGGCGATCACTCACATGCAAGGATGCTAAAGCATAAAACTTACCTAGTACTCCAAGCCAAAACAAAAGTGATTAGAAATCATGCATGATCCTAAAATATCTGAGAATGCCTAATGCAACACATACAAAAATGCAAACTATAGTAGGCTCGGCTATTCTAAATATGGCATGTGAGATGCTCTGACTAACATGTATTCAATTGAATTGAAAATACAATGCAGTTTGTATGATCTGTAGAGTCTTGCGTGCAAAACAGATGAATGAATGCAAACATGCTATCATATTGTATGCTAATTGAAATATGCCTATATCTAACCATCCAAAGCGGATAAATAAAAGGGAGAAAAGGCGTGGGGTTGGAAGACATACATCACACTCACCCACCCTTATTACAATTTTGCCCTCGCCAGAGGGTCCTAATAAATAATAATACATCAAAATAAAAGAATAATCTGATCAAATATACAAATAAAGTACAAAATCCTAATTAATTAACAATTAACTAAGAAAGCAGTAAACTGGCATGCAAGCCAGGGGCTGCCTTGCTTCTGATGAATAGTGTATGCTGGACTGCCTCGGGCGGAAATCCATTGGGATGCCCCAATTAGCCTCTGTTTGCAGTATTTCTCGAAATGCGCGCCGGACTCCGAAAAATTGTTGGTCCTCGATTTTGCTGTAACAGAGAGCAGGAAAAGGGCATAGCAATGTATTTCACAAATATATGCATGCCTCGATCCTCGTGCCACCAATCACGCACATCGATGCATGATGGCCGAGGAGCCGAATTGCACAACTCAATATAGGATGAATGCACATAAATGCTACAGCAAAAAACCTAACTCCATCATGGGTAATCCGGAGTGTCGGTGACTTGGGAATTGAGACCCGTTCCGTCACTCAGAGTACGGAACGTGCCTCGTTTCCCGTGCCCGGGCTAACGCCTATCCCGAACACGATGCAATATGCATGATATGCATGAAATGCAGCTAACATACAGCCTAGTATGCGCAATGCTGATGAAAATGAGATGCCTCGAAAAGCGTGCACGCGGGCACGCAAACCGAGGCGATGGCATGACATGCACATCGGATAAAAAAACTGAGTGCTTCGAAATGCGTGCACACGGGC
Source organism: Camellia lanceoleosa (assembly GCA_025200525.1). Taxonomy (NCBI): domain Eukaryota; kingdom Viridiplantae; phylum Streptophyta; class Magnoliopsida; order Ericales; family Theaceae; genus Camellia; species Camellia lanceoleosa. The sequence continues at coordinate 71,762,109 of CM045764.1, forward strand.
ACGCAAACTGAGGCGATGATAAAATGGAAACCGAATAAAACCAAGGTGCCTCGAAATGCGTGCCCACGGGCACGCAAACCAAGGCAATGATGTGAGATGCAAATCGGATAAAACCGAGGTGCCTCGAAATGCGTGCACACGGGCACGCAAACCGAGGCAGAGATGAAATGCAAATCGAATAAAATCGAAGTGCCTCGAAATGCGTGCACACGGGCACGCAAACCAAGGCAGAGATGTAATACAAATCGGATAAAACCGAAGTGCCTCGAAATGCGTGCACACGGGCACACAAACCAAGGCGGAGATGAAATGTAAATCGGATAAAACCGAAGTGCCTCGAAATGCGTGCACACGGGCACGCAAACCAAGGCGGAGGCATACGCAATGCCATGACATGGAAAATGCAGATTGGACTTACACTAACATGAGAGGGCCTCAGCCACACTCACCTAAGCTGTCGTCGGATAAAAATGAAGCGCCTCGAAGTGCGTGCCCACGGGTACGCAAAACGAGGCGATGATAAAAGGTATGAAAATGCAAATTGGGCTTACGCCAACATGAGAGAGCCTCAGCCACACTCACATAGGCTGCCAATGGATGAAAATGAAGTGCCTCGAGATGCGTGCACACGGGCACGCAAACCGAGGCAATGCCAAAAAGGCACAAAATGGCATGGAAATGATATGCAAGCATGCAAACTAAATTCCAGCAACTAAATGAAGGGAAAAAAGCCTCAAAATGATGATAAAAATGCACCCGATGCCCGGAATGCTCCCGAAATATGATATTTAGCCCCCGAAATGGCCTACAGCTATGCTATACATGCAAAATTGACATATGACAGCAAAAAAAGTAGCAAGGAAACCCCAAAAATAGCATATTTTCAGTACAAAACATGGCCAAATTATGATCACAAGTATGGCAACAATAGCTTGCAAAAATACGGAAAAAGAGAGGATTTACAAAGCAAGTGGTATCTACAATGCTCAAACCCAAAAAAACAGTTCTACAACATTAGAGAGGGCCTAAAAATATGCATTTTTACAGAAGATGAGATCCCGAAATTCAGTGTGTAGATATACTATACATGGCATGCAAAATAGGCCTCAAGAGGGCTATAAAGAAAGGTACCAAATGGATGCACCAAACCAGCAAGGACCCTTAACAAAACTTGAAGAATAGGCCAAAAAAAGACACTTCCTAAGCCTGATGAAGGCCGAAAACAGAAGCTAAGATGGCCTAAACAAACATGCAAAGTTACGGAAAAAATGAAGGATTACAAAACAAGTACCAAAATCATACATCATATGGCTTAAGGCCCTTAACAAAACATGATGGGAAGTCTAAAATAAGGCACTCTCTAGGCCTGATGAAGGCCAAGAACAGAAGCATGATGGGCTTAAAAAGGCATGCAAAATGGGAGTGAAACAAGAATTCAAAGCAAGTGCATGATAGAGGAGGAAAACATGGTTGAGCCCTTCTTAAATGTTGAATAGGGGCTCAAAATGAGCACAATATCAGTATGTTTCATGCTCCAATTCAGATCACAAATAGGCTAAAAATAGCATGCAATTTTACGGTAAAATGGAAGAATTTCAAAGGAAGTGCATGATAAAATCACCAAACATGGTGGAGCCCTTCTTCAATGTTGAAGAGGGGCTCAAAATAAGCCCACTAACAGTTTATAGTATGCTCGAAATCAGATCACTCAAAAGCCAAACAAAGCATGCAATTTTATGGCCTAAAGAGTGGTATTGAAACAAGTGTATCATGGAGACACCAAATGAGGTTGAGCCCTTCTACAATGTTGTAGAGGGGCTCAAAATGAGCACAAAACCAGTAGGGGTCAGAGCCCAAAAACCAAAAGGAAATAGGGTAAAAAGTTGATGGAAAATTATGCTACAAAAAGGGATTTAGAGGCTTACCCTTGAAGATTCAAGTGTTGCTACCTCTTGGCTTGAATTTGTTGCTTCTTAGCCCTTGAAAATCACTCCTTTGCTGCTGGAAAGGTAATGGTGATGGTGAGGCTTAGGGTTGGTGAAGGATTGGCCTAGATGCTTGAAGTTGTTTGGAGGTTTTTGGCTATGGAAATGGAAGATTTGGGAGAGGGAGTCTTGAAGCAAAATTTTGTAACCCTAGCAAAGGAGGAGGGCAGCCCTTTAAATAGGCCAAGAAGGGTGTAAAAGGGGAGGGAAATGGAGGCAAGATTTCCCTCCCAAAATATCCCCCGGATGGGGAGATATTTTGACAAAAATATCCTGACAAATTAAAATTTGGAAAGCAAGAAGCCGGCGGCAGTGGTTTCTGCAAGGGGTCGGCCGGCCACCCCACCGGTCGGGCCACCTCTATTGGCCGGCCAGCCATGGCCAAAAAATGAAGTGTTGAATTAATGGCCGGCCATAGTACCTTAGGGTCCTCCCATGTGTCCTCAACACAACCCTGTGGTTGAAAATTGGCAACTGTAAACCAGGAGAGACAACATTGCATTTTAAAGAGGGGTTCAAAAATGAAAAAAAGAATTAATGGCCGGCCATACTTTTTTAGGGTCCTCCCATGTGTGTAGAACAAGGTTCCATGGTTGGAATTTGGCAACTCTGGAACAGGAGTCACAACATTGCATTTGAAGGAGAGGCTCAAAAATGAAAAAAATAATTACTGGCCAACCAGTATTTTTTAGGGTCCTCCCATGTGCCCTCATCACAAATATGTAGCTTTGGTTGGAAGAAAATGGCCCTAGGGTGTTCAACATTGGCAAAGTGAGCAAAAGCAGGCGCCGAGGAGCGAAACCGGTTATCTGGGATAATTGCGGCCTCCTACCCCCAAAGGATCTTCCGGTATTGAAGCAAGAGGTACCGCCAAAAATGAACAAAAACTAATGCAAAATGAATGTTGGGGCCAAAAGCGCAATTCGGGATCCAGCAAACCGCAAAAGTGGCACGTCTACCGAAGTGGACGAGTGGGCATCGAGGCCCCAGTGTTCCTCGGAATAGTAAAACAGAGGTCCCCGCCAAAACCGGAGAAAAACCGATGCGAATGAATGTTTCGGCCAAAACCGCTGACCACGAAGTGGCATCGAGGCCCCAGTGTTCCTCGGAATAGTAAAACAGAGATCCCGCCGAAAACCGAGAAATCGGAGATGGTTAGGCGGTCTCGAACCGAGGCACACGCCTAGATCCGGCAAGGAAGACTCCGAAATGGGAAAAATGGCCTCTGACCACAAAAGTAGCTCACGGCCACCGAGAGATAGTCTCTGAGACCACTCCTTCCCTCGGGAAAAGCAGAAAACCGAGTGCAGTTCGCAAACCGAGACAAGGCACAGAAGAGAGTTCGGAAGTCCGGAGGCATGGCGCACGGCCGCGACTCTGAGACTTCTGAACGAGCACAGTATGCAACATCACCGAGCGCTCAACCGGTGATGTCTAGGTCTTAAGGTCGGTCAAAAATGGGGTGTCTACAGACTCACAACGACACTGGAAGCAGTGCACCGAAAAGGCTGAAGTCACAAGATAGCCAAGCTCCTAGACAGACCAAGGAGGATCTGAGGGATTACCTCCAGAGAAAACGACAAGATACCGAGGTGAGTTGCCCGGTCAAGCTGAGAACACCGTTTTCGGTAGAATTGGACAAATTCGAAGCCCCGAAGAGGTTTCATATGCCGAGGTTCCAAATATACGACAGTAAGTTGGACCCAAACTTTCACGTCGGCTTGTACCTAAACTCGATGGCATTACACACCGGGAACGAGCCGTTACTTTGCAAGGTGTTCCCCTCGTCCTTTGGAGAAATCGCATCAGGCTGGTTTCACAAGTTACCAAAAGGAACTGTAAAAGCCTGAAAGGGCCTGGCTAAGATGTTCGTGGCCAGGTTTGTGACAAACAAATTACAGCCGTTAATGGTGGACTCCCTGATAACTCTGAGAATCAGTGAGGACGAAAGCCTTAGGGCTTATGCCAAAAGGTATTATGAAGTGTTCAACCGAATACCTGAATGCAACCGAGAGATGGCGGTCGTGTCTTTCAAGAACGGCCTGAAAGATGATTGTCTTCTCCGAAAGTCATTGGCAAAGACATTGCCAAAAAGTATGGAGGAACTCATGGACAAAATTGAGAAATATGCTAGAGTCGAGGAAGACACGTCGGGGATGAAGGCAACAAAACAAGAGAATGGAAACGGCTCGCCGAAGCGAGACCGAGGTAACAATGGATCCAACAAACAAGAGACCACAGTCATGTTTAGCACTTGTTGAAATTTTAAAGAAAAATTTACAAGTTAAAGTTAAATCAAAGTCATGTTTAACACTTGTTGAAATTTTAAGAAAAATTTACAAGTTGAAGTTAAACCGATGACATGTTTAACACTCTTTGAAATTTTAAAAATTTACAAGTTGAAGTTAAACCGATGTCATGTTTAACACTTGTTGAAATTTTAAAAATTTACAAGTTTAAATTAAACCGAGGTCATGTTTAACACTTGTTGAAATTTTAAAATGAAATTTTAAGAAAAATTTACAAGCTGAAGTTAAACCGGGGTCATGATTAAAGAAAGGAATTATATAGGTTCCATCACTTCAGGAGATAATAGAACTTAGGGGGCAGTTGTAGGGACATAATTTTTGAATTAGAATACGTAGCCGAGGTGACACCGAAGTGTCAGCCGAGGTGTCACATGTCTTGGTCATGACACCGAGATAATCTCGGCTAGGCCGAGGTTATCTATGAAGATACCGAAATCCGGGATAAGCGGATAAGGGACAAGAGTCCTAGAGTGAGAGAGGACTTCAGTTTGGATAAAGATAAGACTCTTAGAGAGTTTATCCCAATCCTACTGGGAGTCCAAGATTAGCAGTAATCCTAAGTCCATTAAAGCTAGGCTTCTATTAGGACTAGGTTTGTGTTGGCTATAAAAGAGAGATACCCTCATGGGTCTAAGGGACACTTTTTGTATTCTGAATAGTGAGTTAAGCACTTTTGCTATCTTTGAGAGATAACTGATTTGATCGTCGGAGTGCCCCCAGGTGGACGAACCACCACCGGAATTTCTTCTTTCTGTTGCAGGTCGTTCGGGCGCAATCTATTCTGCCGGTGTTCTCCAGTTGAGTACCTGTTTGGCCGTGTGGTCGGAAATTGATACACACAGTCACCATTTTTTTTTTTCTCACCTGTTTAAACCACTTTTTACATAGATTCTCATGACTAGTTCCTTTGTTTGGAGATAATTATTAAATAAATAATGAAAGAAAATAATATATTACCATGTAATCTGATGGTATAAAACAATAAAAAGTTAGTGATTTATAACAGTCCTTTTAAAACATGTAGAGAGCATCTAAGCATTAGAGGGAAGTTAGTGTAATTTATCCGTTTTAATATTGGTTAGTTTGCACATAAAGTTTGCGTATATAATTATTGAAATTATATACTAGAATTCAATTTAAAACAAGAAATAAAATTCCAAACAAAATCTAAAAACATAATACTAAATAAGAATTAAATCAACTATAATAAAATATCACTTAAATATTGCTCTTCTCGCTTGTTTAGTTGCAAAATTACCAATTAAGGTTATATAATCTATCTTATCTATCATTTCTTTTTCAGTTGAACATAGTTAATTGAAAGGCAAGATTTGATTGACTTTGAAAATTTTCTTTCTCAAGAAGCAATTGTAACTAATATAATTAAAAAAATTTATAAACAATCTATGCATGTGATCACCACCTCAAATGAGCTCTTCATTTTATTAAAACCTAATAACAATATTTTTATTAATATACATATAAGAATATTTCCAAGTGACTTTTTAAACGAGTCATATTAGTTGTTACAGTCAGTATTATCATATTTTAATCACTCAAACGTGTTGGTTATTACAGTAACTATATTGGGGATTTGATTTTGATGCTCTCACTTTGGGTTGTGCAAGAAATCCATGTTTTATTCACTCTCTAGTTGCTACCACCATAGCGTTGGGCGACATTTGGGTAGGACTTGAGAAATTTGAGGAGGTACAGGTGCCTCTTTGGGACACCCAATCGTTCTATCATTACAATTTGTAAGTTGACAATTTAAACCAAAAAAACAAATAAGTACCTGACTGTTTGGACCATTCAATCTGGCCCACTGTGGCAAAAATCTGATTGACTGGACATTAATCCTTTATCGGATCACATTTGTCTAAAAAAAAATTAATAAACTACGTTTAAAATCATATTATTCATTAATTACTACCCCAACAAGAAGTAATACAGGAAAGAAATTCATTTGAGTACAAGTAAAAAAACCTCTCTATTATTGATTAATGATTCACCCACAATTTTTTCTGTCCGAATCTGTCTAAATAAGACTTTTACCGGTAAGAGTTTTCAAAACGGGAGACTCTTACCGGTAAAAGTCTCAATTGTGTGCATTCCGACCGTAAAAATTGTGTTTGGAAACTCTTACAGGTAAGAGTCTCAATTGTATGTATTCTGACTGTAAAAATTGTGTGAATGTGGCGGTACTGTTTATTATTACACTCAACAAAACACAAACTTAGCTATGAAGCAGACGAAGAACATAAATATAGTTTCTCTTCAAAGGAACTACAGATCAATCTGAAAATCAGCTCTCTGTTCTTTTTTCTTCTTCTTCAGCAACCTAACCACTAGTGTAAACCAACTATGCCGGTACTTATTCAGCAGCAGCTGTCTAGGCTTCCGGTTTCTCCTTCAACAATTCTGACACTCTTGCTGCCAAGCTCTTCTTTGCTGCTGGGGAAACACCATGCTTGCCAATGATTGACTCCAACACTGCTTCTGATAATTGTTTGTTCTCTATCACCACAGTCCCGGTCTCAGGTAAGGAGCTGTCTTTCGAGAAAGCAATCTGCGTTTTCAAATAGAAAGAAGCAACAACGACAATTAAAATCTAGTTACAGATTGATCTTACTTTTACACTCAAAAGTAAGGATTATTAAGTCATTGAAGAATATATATCTCAGGCTGCGTCGTTAGGCCTATATTTCACTGAAAATGATTTATTTTTGGTAATTTCGGTTTTCTATTTTCACCAAACAGCTAGGACAACAAGAGCTCAATAACCTTTATTACAATGAGGCCTTTTTTAAATCAATAAGCTTACACTTTTTAAATAGTTCATGACATTTTTTCCTTCTAGAAATCAACAATATTATGTACCTAGAAAAAATAGTTGTCCAGAATTTGAAATGCGTGGATTATATTTCTGTTACTGTCAAAAACAAAGAAAGATGGATTCCTCTATTTCTTGATTGATACTGCTTCTCAGAAAAAAGCTGAAATGTAATTGCAATATGCAGCATCATAAATCATTAGTGTCCTTTCCCTCAAAAGCTTAAAAAGATTTTTGAATATGATGTCTGTAACCTTTTCAAATCAGTCACATTATTCCTGAATCTTTTAGAATTAACAAAGAAGTAAAATATGAAACAGAAGACCAAAAAAAAAAAGTTTTGGAATTTACTAACCGTCAATGATCCAAGGGGTGATTGGGTAAAAAGAATAGAACCACCAGGGGGGAAAGTTTCATCCTTGAAGACCTCGATAAACTTTTCAATGGCTTTGGCCTCTGCATCGGTATAGGTTCCAACTGCTTTCCAATAGGCAACACAATTTTCTGTAACCTTCTCTGAGTATTGTTGCCCTGTTAATGGCAAGATCATAGTCACCTGTGTGAACTTCTCAAAGGGACCTACAAATTGGTAATGACAATTAGTACATATTAATTGATGGATAGAAAGTACAAGTCATTGAAATCAGATATTTTGGTTGAGACAAGAAGGAAAAGGGAAAACAAATAATAACAGGAGACCATGGTATCAGAAAAAATTGTCCAGGGATCCTACAGCCAAATAACAGTCTAGAATCTATGGTAAAAATCCCAAGACTTTCAGCATAAAAGACCCCAATCACCATTGGAAAAGGGCAAAAATGTAGGCTCTATTTGGTAATAATTTTCACTATAACAATGCTAGGATGACCATATCTTTCTACCATATTTTGTTTACTATCATATGTGCCACACTCACATTTATTAGATTCAGTGGGTTCCACATGAATGTCATTAATATTCAAATACAAATGTCAGTGTGCCACATAAGATGGTAAATCAAATCAGGCAGAAAGAGACGGTCAGCCTATCATTGTCGTTACACTAACGTTAGTTTGCAATCATGAGAATTTATCATGCATGCTGCGGCATCTTGTTTTTCAAGTTTAATGTCTATCGTAGTGATATCTCTCATCTTGTGATATTCTCCGTTGGATACCTCATGCATTCATGAACTACAATGTTACATGGACTCGGGTGTGGGTGTCGGATAAAGGTACATGTCTAACTGTCAGATTCGCCCATTCCAAAAAAGTGAGGGTACGGAGACTCAGCTAAAAAGTGTCCAAAAAATAGATATGGATACAAAGACAAAGCATATGAAATATTAATAGCTTTTTAAATTTTTTTACTTTATTGATAGTTTTTGATTTTTTTACTAATTTTTTATGTTCCCAAATCAACCTTAAGTAAAAAAAATATTTTGTATTTAGTTTTGTATATAAATATAATAATTTTTCTTTATTACCATTAAATTCTATTGTAGAAGACACAAATATAAATAAATTCTATATAAACATAATATTTTATTTATTTATTTATTTTGTATATAAATATAAAAAACTCACAATATAAAATTTAAAAATAGAATGTATATACATTATTTATGAGTAGTACTAGAAATTCTTAATATTTTATTTTTTATTGACATTATCATATTTTGTAGGTCTCACATATCATACAAATAAGAAATAAAATATTTAACAAAAATATTTTAAATTTATGTATATAAACTTATATATGCCTTATAAATGAGATAAGTAGAAGAGAAGTGAAGAAGAGAGAAAACGAGAGAGAGAGAGAGAGAGAGAGTAGAAGATGGATAGACACAAACCAAGAGATAGAGCAAACAAGAGGAAGATCGAGAGACGGAGAGAGAGAAGATCGAGAGACCGAGAAAAGAAGATTAAGAGACCGACAGAGAGAAGAACACAGATCGAGATCACGAGTGAGAATGAAGTATTGAGATGGCGATGGCGATTGCTGCCTTCACCAGATTCTCTTCCTTCTCTACTAAGTTTCTCAACAATCCTTCTTCACTCTTCTCTCATGTTAGCCGTGTCCGAAAAAACCATGCCTAATCCAACATAGATCTTACACCCACACTTGTGTCGTGTCGTGTCGTGTCGTGTCGTGTCGATACGGGTACTTTGCCCTAGACCGATGAGTCCATATAACACCGATGAACTACATATTATGATTACAAGAGGTGCCCTATAACTGGCAAAAAAAGTACAACTTGCCAAACCAAAAACACAAGCATCATGTTGTAGGGATACATGCTCACACACGTGTCATTGCCTTTGCAATTCTATAGGCTCACACAATCAAGATTTATACCCCATTCAAGGGGTTAGTGTTTTATGAATTTTATAATTATCAAGTGCATGTATATGATGGTATCAGAGGAATTAATTACAATGTACATGCACACATATATTATCAGTGATACAATGAAAGCATTACATGAGGGTTTGGCCAAATAGCACTTTACCCACTGTCAAAGATAAGCCAAGAAGCCCCATTTGGTTTTGAACTAAAATGAAACACTCCTTGTCAACAAAAAGTAAAATGAGTTTAATACCCCTATGCTATCTTCTCTTTCTCTATCTTCTTTTGTGTCAAACTCTTTGTCAACCATCATTGCCAGAATCCACCAGCACCAGATTCAACCACCACTGCCACATACATATACATATAATAAACTAACTTCCCGTATAATATATACACATACATAACCAACCAACAGAAGCAACCAACCAGCAAGAGCAATTAATCCAAACCAGTTGTACCTCCATTATTTTATTTATTTATTTTTTTGGGGTGCATTATTATTTCTTTGTTAATGGGTTATAGAAAACAAAGGGGTCAAATAGGGTTCTTCTTGAAGCTATTGTGAAGTTCTTTATTCATGGGTTACATAAGAGCAAAGTTGTTGTGTATATAATTCTTTGTCCACCTTGTCTCTCCTTCTTGTTAAGATCTTCCTAAAGCTCTTACAATAGGGGTTAGAGAACTAGAGGTGAGGGTTAGGGGGTGGGGGTAGGAGAGGGAAGGAGTGGTGGTGCTGGTGGTGGCTAGGGAGGGGAAGGGGGTGGCTAGGGATGAGATATTGGGTGGCGTTGCTGCAAAACAAAAGCTTTGTCTGGCAGGGAACTAGCTGGTTGGGGGTGTCATGGGTAAAGAGAGAGGGGTTGTTTTGGGGTGGTAAGGGAGGTGGCAATGGTGGTGTTTGGTGGTGGTAGGGGTGCCATGGGTGGGGACGAAGGGGGTAGAAGGTGCTGCGGATGGTAGCTAGTGGTGGCATGGTGGTGGTTAGAGTAGGCCCGGCAATGGGAAGGGGTTAGGGTTAGGGTTAGGATTAGGATTTTGGAGAAGAAGATGGTTGGGGTTAGAGTTTGTGCAAAATAAGGTAAATATAAGGGCCTATTTGTCCTTTTACATTTATATTTTGATTGAATAATTTTTTCATTTCAACTCTCAAATTAGTCTAGTGTGACACAAATTACGTCAATTTGGATGGAACTAGTGAAAGTTGCAAAATAAAAGCTTTGTGAGTAGGGAAAGAATTGGTCGGGGAGTCGTGTGTGGAGGGGTGGAGGTGTTTGGTGGTGAACGGAGAGAAGGTAAACGGGGTGGTGCTTGGTGGTAGTGGGGATGGGGTTGTCCTGGATGGGGCAAAAAGGAGATTTTGGATGTCGTGGATGGTAGCTGGTGGTGGTTAGTTAGAGATGGCCTAGTGGTAGGACAATATTAGAAATAGGTTTTTGGGAAAGAAGATGGTTAGGGTTCGAGTTAGGGTTTTTGGAGAAAAGGATGAAGATAAGGGCCTGGAAACCTTGTATAGGTGTCCGTAATATGTGTCCTGTGGTTTGTCAGGTTTGTCATCTTGTAATAAGTTGACAGTGAGTGTGATAACACATGTTGCAAAATGTGAGTAAATATTGTGGAGTAAATAATGTTGTGTTGTCAGCTAGGGTCGTGTCACGACCTTGGTTTTTCCAAGCCAACCATGTGGCCTTAGAGGCTAGTGACCCACTTGGTTTGCACCTAAGTAAGCCTTCTTGGAAGAGAGCTAGGAAAGATCACACACTTAATTCTAGAGACAAAAACACTTCTAGAGAGAGAATGCTTTAGCTTGTATTCACTTGGATTGAGGGGGATTCTATACGTCATTACTTGTACAATCTAGAGTGTTCCTGGAGGCTAGGTTGCCTAAATAAAGGGTGAGGCCTCATTTGGCCAAACCATCCAAATGAGGCCTCACCCTTTATGTAGGCAACCTAACCTTCCAGGAACACTCTAGAATGTACAATTAATGACATGTGTAGAATCCCCTCAGAGTATTCTACAACCTTCCTAGAATTATCTAGAACCTATTCTAAAATATTTTATACAAGTTCAAGAATTATATACAATAATCCCACAAGTTCTCCAGTCTTTCAGAGGGTTCCAAAATCCTCCATTAGCCTCTATTGTTTGAGTCCTCCTTTGGTGGGGATTTTCTATAGGCAATTCAACGGGTCATGATAGTCTACTAGCAGACAAGCTCATGTAATCTCACTACTAGTTAATGTAGTAGTTTGTCTTATAAGGCTCCTTCTTACTAGTACGAGGAACTTGGGTGTGTATGTATTGTACCTCTTTGTGACTGTATCTCCATCATAAAAGACTACAAGGTAGAATTATAGGTGGTTGAGGTTTTGATTCACAAGGGTCTATAGAAGAGAGTTTGGGCTTAGCCTCGAGCTTGGGGATGCTTTTACCACAAGTATCATAAAAATAAAATTAGGTTAGCCAAGAAGATCAACAATAGGATCACCAGCTTCAGAATGGGTTTTCAACCGTCGATGTTTAGAGGTTCATTAATGGGTTTTTTTTGGAGAAGCATCATCATCAAAATAAGAAGATGGAGAAGCAAAACATTCATTACAAGAACAAATGTTCAAAAAAGTTCTGACCATTTAGACCGGGAACATAATTTGGAGAGCCTTGAGATTAAGAAGGAATGAACAGGTACTGTGTGAAGCATGTTGATTTCCGGTGATAAAATCAGCGGTGCGGTTGTTGGAGCATCTCCTTTGAGAAAGGTGATTTCAACTAAACCATCTGAGTGAGTGGTATATTCAAGATCAGAAGAATGAATTAGGTTTGTGTGCTGGTGAGTTTGCTCATATGTTATCCAAGAGTCAGGAAATAACTTAATGAGTTTTGCTTGGGTCGGCTGGCGAGAGATATGGATTGAAGAGATTTGTCGAGGAGAATCGATGTTCAATGAAGAGTGGTTGCATATGCAGTGGATACTGCTGGAGCATCACCAATTTGAACTTGAACTTTGAGGGCCAGGAGAAGGTGCGGATCTACCAAAGGCTTGTTGAAATTGTAATAGAAAGTCAACAAGATTGTGCCTGAGTTGAGAGTGGTTTGTACTGTAGTGATACAGGTTTGTTGGTATCCATGAGAGCAACTTGATAAACTATTGGGAAGTCCTGTTCTTGTCATGAAAAGTAAGAGAAAGGCAAACAGCCGCTAAAATGATGTGCAGCTTAGTTGGGGTTTGCAAGGTAATTAACTGTTCAGCTTCAATAGCTAGAATTAAACACTTATCAAGTCAGGAGGCTTGAACATATTCTTCAACCGCGAGGGGTCGAGAGTGGAAAAAAGTTGGCAACCAGTTTTAGGAACTGAAGAGGATGAAGATTAAGGGTTCAACAGAGGAAGCTGGTTACTGGAATTTGGTTGGCTTCACGCAGGTATTTGAATGCATACAGTTGTTCTAGGGAAGAAGAACTGAGAGATTTTTCAACTAGGAAGTAAATTCATTTGACTGTAAGAAAGGATGATCTTAGCCTTTTCTTTATCAATTATTAGTCTAAAAGTTCATCTGATCCAACAAAGGAAGCAAAGATTTGTAGAACATAATCAGTTTAGAAGAACTGCAAACTGAGACAATCCATGAACTAAGTTTCAAGGTACATTGATCAAATAAACAGATTTTCGGGCAGTGCAAGAAATCACACAGAGTGAAATCAAAACTTTGGAGTTTCTGATATGAGGGATCCACTAGATAGTGGCAACCATAGAGCATATGCTAACAAAGTTTAGATGAACTAATAAGTAATAATGACAGAAGGAAGTGCTAAGATAATAACTTTAAGTTGATGAAACTAGGCTCTGATACCATATTTGTAACCATATTTGTAACCACAAAGGAGATACAATCACAAAGAAGGAAGGATAATCTAGTCAACAACCTTTTATTACACTGAATCAGTCTGAAAATACAATACACACCTGAGCTCCTTATATATATAGTTAGAAGGAGCCCTATAGGACAAACTACTACTCTACAGTAACTAGTACTAAGATCACATGGGTTTGTCTATCAACCAACAACGGTAGAGGACAAGACAACATTACTCACACCACACTATTTACTCACATGCATAATGCGCAATATCACACTCAGACTCAACTTATTACAAGATGACAAACCATAGGGCACATAGGCCCTATTTGATTGTCCAGATTGGATATACAGATTTGGAGAGGATATATAATACTTAGGGATGGGATATAATATGTTTAAGATATGAACTGGATTATATATAATACGAGATTATTTGTATTATGTTTGGTTATGGTAGGTTATAGCATGGGATAAGAAGAAAGTAATTATTTTTGACTGTTGGATGAATGCTAAATACCCCATTTGATGGGACTTAAGGCTTGGCTTAGTTTGATTTGGTTTGGATGAATGCTAAATCTAATCTGGTGGTGGGTGGATATGCAATACTACAGGGGTTGTTATATTTGAATATCCCCCACTTTTGAGGGAGATGATATCCAAACTCCCTATATCCAGAACAACCAAATGCCAAATATAGGGAGACAAAAAACATGTAGGCCTGACATCATATAATATCCCGCCAACCCCCTATATCCCCCTTATATTCCCTAATCAAACATGCCTAGAGTACACATAGAACTGACACCTACACATGGTTTCCACCATGCTTCTGTAAATATCTAAGAAGCACGGACAATTTTAGGGAGGAAGCTTGTCGTGTCCGACATTGACACTCTTTGAACACTTCTAAAAGTGTGTCCGACACTTCTTCAATGTGTCTTAATTAAAAAATCATATTCATTTTGTCAGACACTTTGGCAACACTTCCTGAACCCTCCGAACATGTCCTACGTGATTAATCACTTAATAATAACAACGTTTCGCAATTTTCAAAACACAAGTTATGCACTTGAAATATGTTTTGAAACATTTATAAGATGAATACATCATTACATTATAACGTTCTGTATTTTTGTTTTTGTTTTTGTATTCTTTAGATTGTAATTCTTATGTGAAGGATATATTGAGATTTAAATTATGAAAAATATGTAACTTTTTAAATATATTTAGTAAACATATTTTTTATTATTTTTGAATAAATTATACATATATGACACACAATAAATTTATAGATATATAAAATTTTAATGTGTTCTAACTATGTCATGTCCTGCATTTTTTTAAAATCAACGTGTCAGCGTGTCCGTGTCATGTAAGTGTCATGTCCCGTGTTTGTGCTACTTAGGTGGGAATCAAAGGAGGTGGTATTGTCTAAATCGAAGGTACTGTCATCTTGCTGGCATTTGTAGGGCCAGCGAAGACCAAGAATTTGGTAGATTGGACAACCATGTTAATCACAATAATCAGACCAACTATGGTGAACCAGATTTTCTCTGAGGGGTTGGACAAACATCCAAATTATGCCAATTTGATATAATGTGATACAAAAGATCTCTTAGAACTGCACTGGGATTAATTCAATTAGTCGTACACATCTGAAGTTGATAGTAGTAGAAAATAGAAGGTGAAAAATCTAGAAACCTCCTAGATGTTGATTTGTGATTATGTATCAATTTTAAGCAGAATATAACAATCCCAATCAAACAATCAAGAGAAAGAGACACAAAGATTTTACGTGGAAAAACCACAATTGGACACCTTCCAATTGTGATCAAAAAACCACGGGCAACAGCCACAAGAACAATCCACTAAGAAGATATAAAGGAATTACACAAGTATCACTCTCAATTATCTAGCGAATTCACAACGCCTAATTGAACCAACCTCTATGTGCCTCTTCCAACCCCATCTTCAGCACGGAATTGTCTTTCTGATGAGCCACTCCGGATTCCACCACCGAAGCTTCAGACCGAATTCTTCAGAATCCACAAATGAAGAATTTCCTCTCTCTTTTGTGAAACAAACACAAACCTTTGATGTAGCCTTTTTAGATCATGAGTTGAATACTCAATAAGACATCAAAGAAAAAATAAAATATCCCCAGATATAAACCTTTAAGAACCAAAAAGAAGATCTGGAGGACTTCAATCAATTTACTTAGTTTTGGGAGAAAACCAAGTATTTATAGAGAACCAAAAGTAATCCAAGATTGGGAAGAAATCAAACTCCTTGAGAAATCCGGATTCTGAGGCTCGCTCGAGCGAAGCTTTCCTGGCTCGAGCGAGGAGAGCAATTTTCATGATTTCTACTAGTGCCTTGGCTCGAGCGACGGATCCTTGGCTCGAGCGAGGAATACACTTCTTCAGGTTTTTGTATGGACGCAATCCTTGGCTCGAGCGAGCATTCCTTGGCTCGAGCGAGCAAGCCTTAGCTCGAGCGAGAACTCCTTGGCTCGAGCGAGCAATGGCTGATATGCAATTTTGAATGCAAATTTGAATTTTGTTTGAAGCCGACCGGCAAATCGACCCGTAATAATCAATAAGTGGCAATCTTGAAAGCATTAACATTACAAACTTCTCTGCATGGCTCGATTCGGATTTGGATTCGCATCTAATAAACTCAAGGCCTTACTGAAATAAAAGTGCGAAAATAAATACATCTGAAAGGAGTTTTGTCAAACGGGGTTGCCAACAATAAAAACCTAACAGAAGGTTTACAAAAGTATTCCCTTTCAACATGATCATTGTGAAGTTTAGCATGATAGAAATTATGAACTAGTACACCATTGTGAGTTAGAACAATCTCCTAGTGGGAGTGGAAAATGTCTTATTGCAATAAGGGAATATCACCAAATAGTAGTAACTATTTTTTCAACCAAAGATATTTGGGACGAAAGGTATACAACTAGACTTAGACGAGATAAGGAATAAGATTGGTTTTATCATAGTTAGTACCAATATCATATGGTACAAGTCGATGAAGTACCAGAGAAAAGAAGATAAGTTTCCTTTGAATAAGTTTAGTTAATGAAGATTATGTTCTAAAATAGTAAGAAACAGATAAACAAGATAGAACGGAAGACTAGAGACACAGTATGAATAACAATACCACGATTTAAACCATAAAGATGAATATAGAGTTTGCATAGCAACAAAGAATCTACAATTCGAGACAGCAGAGTTTGATCCAAAATAAAGATTTGGAGATGGTGAGAAAGAGGAAGTTGTTCAAAACAACATATTAACGGGACAACGGTTGAGGTGGTTTGTGGTTGGGATTAGATTAAGAAAACATGAGTGCCGACAATGTCAGAATTTCTCTCCTAGGGATTCTTTGTCCCACATTTGTTTTACTGGACTACTATCCCTTTTGTGATTATCTTTTCTCTTTCATTCAAAAGCCAAAAATAATCTTTTAAATCTGATCTCTTTCTTTATCATAGTACAAATAAGAGAGGTTTCGCCACGAGTCCAGATCCTCTGTCATGGTTTCCTGTCATGATTCCTGCGGTACAACAAAACGACGTCGTTTTGTTTAACACCTTTTTTTTTTTTTTTTTTTTTTGGTCCAATTTTTTGGGTTTCCCCCTCTTTTCCTCTTCCCTGTCATTTGCTTTGCTTTGTGTTCCTCACCTAACCTAACAGAGAGACGAGACAAACCCAGAAAGCAAATCATTTTTCTCTTCAATAAACAACATTGAATTAAAAGCAATACTGTTAAATATGTTTTCCGGCTATTGCAGAAGGGAATTACTTCACCATAAAAATAAAAAATGATTTGGTAATGATTTTTTTTTTTTTTTGCCAAGTTTAGATCCATTTCCCCAAAGTTGAATTGAGCTGGAAAGAAATTCTACATTCTCTCAGAAAGCAAATAGATTTGAGGGAAGAAGAGGAAATTTTTTATTCATGATCGAATCATTTGTTCGGTAGATCTAATTTGTGTTTTTTTACCAGGTGAAGCCAAAACCGATCTTTTTTTTTGTTTTTTCAAGTTCAGACCCATTTTCCCTTTTGGATCCTTCTATCCCTGTTCAAGTAGCTTAACCCAAAACACACACACACATGCTTGTAACATAGAAAAAAAATCTTCACCATGTATTTTCATATTTATCAAGTATTTCATCTGTGTATCTTCAGAAATGCATGAGCTCGAAACCCCTCCGTCCATTCCGAAAACGTTGGACAGTTTAGTCCATCTCTCACATGTACAGTTTTATACATGAATTTCTGTGTTACACCCAGGATCAGAATCAAAGCTAAATTTGCTTCACAGACCCGAATCGAGACTCAAAGAAGAGCTTTTTGTTGTTGTCCTTCTTTTATCTCTGTGAATACGAACAAGAAAACAACTAGCAAATAGAGGTTGAGAATCCAGTACCGTTGCCTCACCTCTTTGTTTCATTTGTCTGTTCTTTCTCCGTCGGGGTGGGTTACAGTTCTGAGCCTGAGAGAGAAGAAACCAAGAGGAAAAGGAAGGGAAAATAAAACCAAAAAAAAAAAAGAAAAATTGACCAAACGACGCCGTTTGGTACCACAGCAGGAAGCATTGCAGGGAGGTACGGCAGAGGATCTGGACTCTTTGGCCACAGGTCCCATTTTAGGGACTTATTTAATTTAAGGATAAGTCCCAACATAAAGTTTTTAATCCTTTCCAGTTATTGAATTGTTATCATTTTCTGAATATTTATGCTTAATTCCTTTAGTTAACCCATGAGAACATGGTCAGTTCATAAAAAGGTGCGATGTTACGGCAGTTGTGGTTACCTTTTGTGTTAGGAACTTCAAAAAGCCATAACTTTTATCATACACATTCTTTTTTGTGATAAAAAAAAAATTAAAAAAAAAAATATTATATTTTGGAACCTACTCGTTGAAATCTATCAACAAGATCCATATTGAATGTAAAATTTTATAAAAGTGAAAAATAAGAAAGTGAACTTTTGGTACCACCAATATGTGAACTGCATTGATTACATAATGTTTAATAATAAAACAATGGTATTCTTGTTGCACCGGCCTTTTAAGTCCCAGTGGGTGCAAAATTGCCATGTTGATCTCTCTCTCTATATATATATTCTAGATTTTTATTTTTAGAAAAAAAAAATACATTTACGTTAAAGTTCTAATGGTTTTATTACGGGTTTGTTTACTTTCATGTTTAAATTCGTAGAATGTAAATTTGTTTATAATCTATAGTGTGTGAGTGAATTTCCGATCACACTGCCCTCCTTAGTGATTCAGCAGAAGAACACAGGCAGAGTAGACGGCTCCTTGTAACCTGCACAGAAGGAAAAGACTCCGGCGGTGGTTTCACCACCGGGTAATTCACGACGATCAAGTCAGTATATCTCTCAAGGATAATCAAGTACTTAACTCACTAACTTGAGCATAAAAACGCACCTTAGACCCATGGGGTGCCTCTTTTATAGCCAATCCAATCCTAGTCCCAACAGAACCCGGTCCTAATGGACTTAGGACTCCGCTAATCTAGGACTCTCAAGGAATTAAGACATACTCCCTAAGAGTTTATCTTTACCCCAAATGAAGTCTTCCCCAACCTTGGACTCTTGTCCACATCCGTGTTTGAGCTTCCTCTTCATTCTAGGACTCTTGTCCTTTATCCGCTTATCTCGGATTAGATATCTTCGAGGTATCTCGCCTAGCCGAGATAACCTCAAGACAACTACCATAACACGTGGGGAACTCTGGCGACACTTGTGTCACCTCGCCACGTGTTGGTACTCGTAAAATATATCCCCATTAACGCCCCTAGGTTCTATTACCTCGGCATTCGAGGTGATGGAACCTATCTTCGAATTTTATCTCGCACATCGCCTAAGAACTTTTTAGCCGAGATCATTCATTCCAGGACGGCATGTCCTCTTCTGATTCAAAACATCTTCCTTACGTGTATGGGCTGTCATACACCAATCTTCAACCATTCCGAGGACGCTGCTTTCATTCTTCTTGGTCCGTGCGTTGACGCCACTTACAAGCCGTTTTTTTCTCTCATACTGCGCGCATGCGTTCTAAGCGTCATTATTGCCGTTTTGTCAGCCGCTTCACTTTTGACAAAAACGTTTGTCTCTCTCCTTCGCTTCACTTCGCATTTTGAAATTCTTGTTCTCTCTCTCGCTTTTTTTCTTTCGAATCCTCCATTGCCCCAAGCTCAAGCTCGTGATTAGGTCCGCTTTGCCATTTCTGTGGAGCTCAAGCGTTGTCGCCTAAGTCACTCGACCTCGACAGACTCATCTCGGCTTCATCCTTTCTGGTAAGCCCTGCTCCTTCTTTTCCATTTCTTTGATCGTTATTGGTTTTTCTCGCTTCTAATGTTCGCTTTGTCATGTAATTTTTGAATCATTTCTTGATTTTGCATCCAATACTTGCACCATCTCACTTCGCTTTTGGCCTTCCACTTTCTTGTATTCCCGAATCAAACTTCTTTTGCTTTCTGTTTTCCAGATTTTCCGCCTTCCATTCTCATTTATTCAGAGATTTAAGTTTGGGATTTGTTGTAGAACCATCAATTTCTAGGAAAGAACTGAAACAATCAAGACTTAGGTTTTAGCGAGGTCCTTAAAATCCTTAAGAATACTGTTTCAGAGCCAAACACTTATAAAGACCATGGGTGTGTGGAAACATAGGGTGGATACCCCCACAAAACTAGAACACTTTAGGCAAGAATTCTCCATTCCAGATGACGTCCAACTCAGACTAGCTGGGGAGGAGGACTCCATTATGCCTGATGGCGATAAAATGCCTTTCCCTGTAGTTGCCTTCGTCCAGTGTGGACTTAGGTTCCCTCTTGATATCCTCTTCCGCGAGGTCCTTAACTACTACAGCCTCAACCCCATGCAACTTACCATAAATGCCTATAGGACCCTTATCGGAATAATAGCTTTAGCTCGGCAAGAGGGTGTTAGAATCACTCTTGCCGATATCCAGTATTGTTACACCATGAGTGCCCTTAACCTTAAGGAGAAAGGTTTTGTATATTACCTCAAGCCGAGGTCTCGAATATAAGATTGTGGCAGCTCCCAGGACTCCAACAAAGGGGCTCTTGAGGATTATCTTATTGTCCTTGAGGCGGGAATTTGGCCCGGTGAAGAAGTCCACATTTTCCCTCTCCCACGAACAGTAAGGAGGGTAAGGGTAGAGCCCATCTCGAACTACTTAGCTACTTTGTTTTCTTCAATTTTCCAAAATATTTTATCTGCTTCTCATGTTTTGTTACATTTTTGCAGACGTTCACGACCTCCCAAGGACTTTCGTCGACCCTACTTCCTCGAACTGAGCAAAAAGCTCTTGGACCTCCCTCTTGAAAGCATAAGGCCCTTTGGTCTTGAACTTCATCCCCATATACTTCAAAGTTGCCCGACGTTCCAAGACAGGGAAGAGCACCTCCTCATCAATCGCCTCCATGAACAAGTTGCTTCCACGTCTGAACCAGCCCAAGAAAAGAAGCGCCCGACGCAGACTCGGTCCACAAATTAAATGGAAACCGAAGAAAAGCGGTGCTCAATCTCTTGGCCGACACCAGATGACATGGAGGATGAGCCACCAAACTATGCCCCCACCAAAATCGAAGAGAACCAAGAAGGCCCAACCGAAGGCTAAGGCTGCTGAAGCTGATGCCGAGGCCGAAGATGCCCTGCCAATCTCCCAGCTAGCGGAGAGCAGGAAGACTACCTATGCTCCTGTGAAGAGGTCGGCTGAGACGCAGCCCTCTGGATCTGGTCCACCGAAAAAGCAAAGCCTTCAACCTCGGGATCGGGGTTCCCAAAGTTCCTCGAGCCCAAAATTACACTTGAGGACAGGCCAGTTTATGCCAATGAAAGCGCCTCTGACGTTAACGTCGGCGTGGCACTCAGCATGGCTGTTCTCATCGAAGGTGATCTTGAGAGAAACTCCAAGATCAGTGAATACGAGAACTATGCCCTCATGTTGCAACGTTCTGTCCAAGTAAGCCTTCAGAACTTTGATGATCTTGTTTTATCTTCATACTTGTAAAACATCATTTTCACTCTGTAATAACCTTTGTCTTTATGAACTGTCAGGCCGTTCAACATGCCCACGCCTTCTCTGTAAAGGCATTTGAAACAAGGGAGGAGCTCTCTGAATTAAAGAAGGAGTTTGCTGCCCTTCAAAAGACCCAAAAAAGAGATCAACTGAGGATGAAAAAACTGGAAGAGCAGCGAGGACCACAAAGGCCCAATCACTTGCTCTTCAAAAGTGGATTTATAGCGTCAAGGAAGTTGCTGCCGAAAAAAGGAAGCCGAGGCTAAGAAGGCCGGTAGAAAGAGCTTAGGGATGCTCGCCACAAAAAAATTTGAAATCGGTGCCTACAACCAAGGCATGGCGACGTTCTTTGAAGACTACAAGCTTGTGTCAAGCAAGCTTGCAACAAAGGATACGTCCTAGGTTGGAATGCTCGACCAAAAAGCTTGATCTTCTAGTCGACTTCGCCATGGCGCAAGACCGAAACTCAAGTCTTCCTTGCCCACTTCCGCCATCTCCAAGCCAAGATGAATCTGAATCTAAAGAGGAGGATGAAGATGAAGAAAAAGATGAAGATAAAGATGAACCCTTGGTGAGGAAGGCCAAATCCCCTCCCAAGGCCGACCAGATTTTGGACCTCACTGGGGATGAACAGGTCGAGAAGCAATCCAAGGAAGCTGGCTCAGTTCGCCTGTCTTCTGATATGCTTCTAATTGGGAGAAGTGTTGATGAAACCTTAGCGAAATCGACGCTAAGGTTGCGGCTGACAAACACACCGAGGACGTGGCAAATAAAGAAGCTGGGGTTCCGGCTGAAAAAGATGCAGAGGTTGTGGACCCAAAAGACACCGAGGTGGTTCTTCCAGAACCTTCCGAGGTTCCAAATTAACCTTCTGCTCAAGTTGAAGAAGAATGACCTTGACGCTTTTTGTTTTCTTCTATTTCTTGTACTTTGTTTTCTTTTCTTTGTAAAATTTGTTCCTTCATGGCCGATGTGCCTCTCGCTTGTAAACAACTTATTTATGCAAATTGTTTATCCTTGAATGCTTCAGCTTTTAATTCTTCTTTTCATACGAATGATTCTATACTTAGAATATTTTGCATGATTTCCAGATTCTTCCTTTTTGCACAATCTCCTCGGGTAACATACCTCGGGCATTACACCGCAAATTTTACTTGACGAAGAGATCTGCATTATTTCAACAAGTATAGACAGATACTATTCAATGTTAACTTTTCTCAAGTTCCAAAAGGCCATAAATAACAATTTCAATTTGCCTTTCTTGTAAATTGATACAAATTTCAAAAATAATCGATGGACTTTACTCAAGTGTTTAGACAATAATCTTTACTCAACTTGTAAATTGCTACAAATTTCAACAAGCGAGGTCAAGGAATCTTCTACTTAACTTTAACTTGTAAATTGCTACAAATTTCAACAAGTAAAGATAAGGAATTTATTTCAGCTTAACTTTAACTTGTAAATTGCTACAAATTTCAACAAGTATAGATAAGGAATTTATCTCGGCTTAACTTTAACTTGTAAATTGCTACAAATTTCAACAAGTAAAGGTAAGGAATTTATCTCAACTTAACTTTAACTTGTAAATTGCTACAAATTTCAACAAGTAAAGATAAGGAATTTATCTCAACTAACTTTAACTTGTAAATTGCTACAAATTTCAACAAGTAAAGATAAGGAATTTATCTCGGCTTAACTTCATTAAGCATTACTAATGTCTTCTCTCTTTAATGTGAACTTAAGTTCCTCTTGGGTTCTCATTATTCAAAAACAACATCGTGCCAAGTTGTATAAGTTCAGAGAAATTCTGCTAAGATTTTATTTATCATATCGGCAAAAAAATCAAACAATATCTAATGATAGAAAAACTTTAAATTACAAGTGTTCCATGGTCTAGGCAATGCTTTGCCCTCATTATCTTCGAGTTGGTATACCCCATTCCCTAACACCTAAATTATTCAGAGGGCCTTCCCAGTTTGGGCCAAGTTTGCCCTCTCTGGCATCCTTCTTATTGCCGACCACTTTTCTTAAGACTAAGTCGTTGACCTGAAAATCCCTTGGATTGACCTTCTTGTTGTAAGCTTTGGCAAGCTGTTGCTGGTATGCTGCAAGCTGGATTGCAGCTTTCTCTCTTCTTTCTTCTAGTAGGTCCAGATCTCGGGCTAAGAGCACATCATTAGACCCGTTCTCAACTCCCTGTGTTCTGATCCCTGGGATGCCGATCTCCAATGGAATGACTGCTTCCGTGCCATAAGACATGGCAAATGGGGATTCCCCTGTTGATCTTCTCGGCGTAGTGCGATATGCCCAGAGCACGTTGGGCAATTCGTCTACCCACTTCCCTTTGGCTGCTTGCAGCCTCTTCTTTATTCCATCTAGAATGACCTTGTTTGATGCTTCGGCTTGCCCATTACTTTGGGGAAAGCTTGGTGTTGAGAAGTAATTTTTTATCTTGAATTTGGCGCAAAAATTCTTGATGAGTTTCTTGTCAAAGCGTGTTCCGTTGTAAACGATTGCTCTTGGAATCCCAAATCCGTAATGATGCTTTTCGGATGAAGTTCTTCACATCCACATCTCGGATTTTGGCAAGAGGCTCGCTTCTATCCATTTTGTGAAGTAATCCGTAGCCACCAAGAGGTACTTCCGCTGCCCGATTGCTTGGGGCAATTTTCCAACAAGATCCATGCCCCATTGGGCAAATGGCCAAGAAATTTGAAACAGATTCAAGTCGGCGGTGGTGGTGTATCAATGGTGCAAACCTCGACATTGTTCACACTTCTTTACATAGGCTTGCGTCTTTCGCATATAGGGCCACCAATACCCACGGTAATGGCCCTATGTGCTAACGATCTGCCCTGCGTGGCTTCCACAAACTCCTTCATGAATTTACGTGTGAAAGTCTTCGACTTGAAGAGGGTGTCGCACCTTAAAGAGGTCGATGAAGGATCTTCACAGATGTCCCTTCTGTCGGTGAATCTTGCCGACTTCAATCTGACCTTGTGTGCTTCCTTCCCATCTTCTGGCAGCTTGCCTTCTTTTAGGAATGCAACAATTGCATCCATCCAGCTTGGTCCCAAATCCGCACATAATGCTTCCTGCATTGCGTTCGGGGGCTCTATCTTTCGGGCCTGGTAGGTAGTCAATCATTATTGTCCTTGTCTTCCCGGTTTGTACTGAACTTGCCAAATTGGCCAACGCGTCGGCGTGGTTGTTGTCATCTCGGCTAACCTGAAGAAGTCGGCAGTTTTGAAACATGTCTGCCAGCCTGATGACTTCTTTTACGTATGCCGACATTCTTTCATCTCGGGCAGCAAACTCTCCTGTAGTTTGATTTACTATAAAGTGAATCACAAAAATAATTACCTCATCGCCTCTGCTGCTATTGCGGCTTCAATCCAAAGAATCAATGCTTCATACTCCGCCTCATTGTTCGAGGCCTTGAACCCCGAATTAATTTGCTTCCAATATCTCTCCCCATCGGGAAATTAACACTACTCCGGCTCACCTTTGCGGTTTGAGCTCCCATCAACAAAAAGTTGAAAGGAATTGCCGATGTAAATCTTTGCAGGTCCGAGTTTCTCCTTCCTTGGTTCTTTGGCTTTTCGGTGGGCTTCTCTTTCCTTGTGCGGGCATCGTTCATCTCGGCTCGACGGGCGATGTTCGATGTATTACAGTGAGAACTTCGGCCACAAAGTCGGCCAAGACTTGGCCCTTAATTGCGGTTCTCGGCCTAAACTCCAGTCATATTGGCCCAAAACAACGGCCCATCTTGCAATTCTTCAGTCAAGTCTCCTTGTCGCAACAAGGATTTTAATGGGTGCTCTGTCGTAACCACTATCTTGTGAGCACGAAAATAGTGGTTCACTTCTTTGAAGCCATTACCAAGGCGAGATTAATTTTTCTAATGGCGGATACCTTGTTTTACTGCGTCGGCCAAGGTCTTGCTCACATAGTAAGCGCATACATTAGCCCTTTTCTTCTCGGATAATCCACGGCACTCACTGCGTGCTCTGGCTGCTAGGTATAAGAACGGTTCCTCCACAAGGTTGAGGCGTTGAGAGGATGGGGCGAGGTAAGGTACTTCTTGGTCGGTCAGCGGCCTCGCATTCCTCCGTCCATAAAAATCATGGCCTTTTTCACAGTTGAAAAAAGGTTTACACTTGTCCGAACTTGCTTATAAATCTGTTTAGGTTGCGGCCCTTCCAAGATGCATCTGAACACCTTAGCGATGTCGGACTCTGTAATTCGAATGGCCTTGATTTGATCTGGGTGGCTTCAATGCCCTTCTTGTCACCAGTACCCCAAAACTTACGGATCCGACTCCAAAGCAGCGCATTTCGATCGTTTAGTCGGAGCCGATATGTTTTGAGTATGTTGAAGACCTCTTCTAAGTCAGCGAGATGATCCTTCGGTTCCTTGGTCTTCACGACCATATCATCGATGTAGACTTCCTGATTCGGCCAATCAAGTGTCTCGAACATCCGGGTCACCAAATTTGGTAAGTTGCTCCTGCGTTCTTCAACCCAAAGGGCATGACTCTGTAACAGTACAGACCTTTGGGAGTAATAAACGCTGTCTTCTCCTCATCCGGGGGGTACATGGCTATCTGGTGATACCCCCTATATGCGTCCAAGAAGCTCATCCTACCATGTCCAGATGTGGCGTCCACCAACTGGTCGATCTTTAGCGAAGGAAAGGCATCTTTGGGATGAGCTTTGTTCAAATTTGTGAAGTCTCGCAGACCCTCCACTTGCCATTCTTCTTTTTACTACCACGGTATTTGACAACCACGTTGGATAATTGGCTTCTCGGATGGCCCTGGCCTCTAGAAGTCTAGCTACTTCCTCTTCCACTGCTTCGACGTGTATCAACGTCGGTCTCCTGGCTCGTTGTATTACAGGTTTGGCCGACCTGTCAACGTTGAGTCTGTGGCATGTGACCTCGGGGTCGATGCCAGGCATTTCATAAGGTGTCCAGGCGAACACCTCAATATTTTTTCTCAGAAAGGCTTCCAACTCCCTTTCTTCTTCTCCGGCTAATCCTGTGCCGAGAAGAAAGAAGCGTTCCTCATCACCCTCTTGGACGAAGACTTTCTTCAATGCTTCTTCACTCTTCTCGGTCGGCTCCTTGCCGACATCATCTAGGACTTTCATGTCCTCTTCTTCAACCTCTGCTTCCGCTGGTTCTCGAATCTTTGCAGTTAACTTCATTCTTTGCCATGGAGCGATTTTACTTCTGAATCGATCTCCTCTGATTTCCTCAATCCCATGTTCATTGGGAATCGCGGATTGATGCAAGGTGGAGGAATCGCCCATTGCATGCAACCACGGCCTCCCAGATGATGTTGTAAAGCGGCGTATCAATCACAATAAATTCTGTCCTCACCTTCTTTGTGCATGCTTGTACCTCCAAGCTTGATGCACCTAATGGCCACGTCGGACTGCCGTTGAAGCCGACCATCGGGCGTTTGGTATTCCATGTCATCGGGGTGAAGGCCTAACTCCTTGTAGCATCGACATACATGATGTCGCAGAGGCGCCTTGATCAATCAAGATGCGTTTCTGGCACTCCCAACCTTGAGGATACTACCAGGCATCATTGTGCGGGTCTTGAACCATGTCAAGGTAAACTTGTGAAGGTTATCATACGCCCTCGGGTATCTTCTGGCCGAGCTCTTTTCAGTCCGACCTGATTGACATGCTGCAGATGTTTCACCCTCTGCGTCTCCCCCCGTATGTCGTTTTCGTTCACCTTTGAGTGGATCACGTTAACCACCCGAGGTCCACCTTTGTGGTTCTTTGTCTTTGGGGCGGCTGCTGGTGCTTGAGGCAACCGTGCCTGTTCTTCCCTGGTTCGGGCCTCATCCACAAGATCTCTTAAATGGCCTTGTCTCACCAGATCTTCTAAGTGTGCTTTAAGGGCCCTGCAACCCTGAGTTGGGTGGCCCTGCTCATTATGGTAGCCAACGCCCTCTGAGGTTTCTCCCATGAATTCTCCTTGTGCTCTTGCTTGGCTACCAAGTAGGGTGATTTCGAATTTGGTCAAGGACCTTTTGGATCGAATTGAAAACAAATCCTTTGCTTGTTTAGTCCTCAACTCTGTCTCTGTTTGTTTTGTCCATTGTTGCCTCGGCCTCGCTTGGCCGACCGTTGCCTTCTGTCTTTGTCTCCTTGTTCCCGAGGTATCCTCCTCGGCTCGTGCATACTTCTCAATCCTCGCCATGAGCTCTTCCATACTCTTGGCGGGGTTTTTGCTAATGACTTCGCGATGGGCGGTCATCCTTTAGGCCGTTCTTGAAAGAGGCGACCGCCACCTCTGGTTGCACTCAGTATTCGATTGAACACCTCATAGTACCGCTTTGCGTAGGCTCTGAGGCTCTCATCTTTGCCGATCTTCAGGGCCATCAATGCATCCACCCTCAAAGGTTGCAGTTTGTTTGTTATGAACCTGGCCACAAACATCTCGGCCAGGCCTTCCCGATTCTTTACGCTCCCCTTGAGTTTGTGGAACCAATCGATGCAATCTCCCCAAAGGATGAAGGAACACTTTGCGAGAACAACGGCTCGTTCCTCAGATAACGCCATTGAATTCAAAAATAATCCAACATGGAAGTTAGGGTCGACTTACCATCATATATCTGGAACCTCGGCATCTTTGAATCTTTTTGGTGCCACGAATTTGTCCAATTCACCGAGAATGGAGTCCTCGGCTTAACGGGGAGGTTACTTGGCTCCAAGATTCTCTGTTTCCTCTTGAGGTAGTCTCTCAAGTCCTCTTTACTTCTCCTGCGGCCCTTTGTCAATGGACTTCACTTTTTGGCGACTACTCTCGGCCTCATGGTGGCCCTTTTGATCCTTCTCCGGGACGCATCAAACACAACACCGCCGGAACATGCCGATGTTCTTTGGGGACTGCATCCTTCTCACGATGTGTCCTTCGGGACTCTTCTCTCCTCGGCTCTTCTCGGCCGACCTCCACAGATGGTCGGTGAGAGTGCCTTCCATCCTCGTATCTTTGAGGGCTTGAGGACTTCTTTCCGTCCCTTCTTTTGGGCGTTCTTCTTGGCATTGGTGTGTCTGCGGCGGGTATGGCTGCATGACATTATTCTCGCATCATAAAGTTGACGACCGATTGAAGGTCGGCCGGTTTATGTGCCATCTCCTTTACTTCTTCATCCCTCCTCGGACATCTGTCTTTCCAGTCTGCAGAGGTCATCCTCGTTGTAGTACTTGCTCGTTCGCTTTCTTTGATGTGTCGCCGTCTGGCGACGTCTTTTCTGCGTGATTACGATCACGAGTTTCTTCGTTCGCGATCGCCTCCTTCGCGTTAGGATCGACAGTCTTCCACTCCCGGATGGAGTGTCGTCCCCAATATTTTTCCTTCAAGCGTTATTAGCCATCTACTCTTCTTTCTTTCCCGACGGCGCCAAATTGTGTGAGTGAATTTCGATCACACCGCCTCCTTAGTGATTCAAAGAAGAACACAGCGAGTAAGCGGCTCCTTGTAACTGCGCAAGGAAAAAGACTCGTGTGGTTTCGACCACCGGGGTACTCGACGATCAAGTCGATATATCTCTCAAGGATAATCAAGTACTTAACTCACTAACTTGAGCATAAAAAACGTACCTTAGACCCATGAGGGTGCCTCACTTTTATAGCCAACCCAATCCTAGTCCCAACAGGAACCTGGTCCTAATGGACTTAGGACTCCTGCTAATTTAGGACTCTTGGTGGAATTAAGACATACTCCCTAAGAGTTTATCTTTACCCCAAACTGAAGTCTTCCCCCAACCTTGGACTCTTGTCCACATCCAGGTTTGAGCTTCCTCTTCATTCTAGGACTCTTGTCCTTTATCCGCTTATCTCGGATTCCGATATCTTCGGAGGTATCCTCGGCCTAGCCGAGATAACCTCGGCACAACTACCATAACACGTGGGGAACTCTGCTGACACTTCGGTGTCACCTCGGCCACGTGTTGGTACTCAGAAAATATATCCCCACATATAGGAAACAAAAAAATGTCAACAAAGAAGAGAGCACAAAGTAAATTTCAGTATTCATTTTTTTATTCAAAATTTTATTTTCTTTGGTGTTTGCTTGTAAAAATCAAGAACCAAGTTTAACAACAAAATGAAAATTCTCAATTTTGTAAAGATCAACAATCAACTTACAAATTGAGAAAAATTCTTAGTTTGTAAGTTCCAAAATTAAATTTTAAAAAATGAAGCCTTTGTCTCCCCACCCTCTCTCTAACACACACTACATAATGAAAATTTTCTTAAAAATTGAAAAAAAAATTCCCAATTTTGTTAGAATTGAGAAATTTCTCTCTCTCTCTCTCTCTCTCTCTCTCTCTCTCTCTCGCAAACACATAAAGATGGACCAAT
Source organism: Camellia lanceoleosa (assembly GCA_025200525.1). Lineage (NCBI taxonomy): Eukaryota > Viridiplantae > Streptophyta > Magnoliopsida > Ericales > Theaceae > Camellia > Camellia lanceoleosa. Next base: position 71,791,891 of record CM045764.1, read on the forward strand.
AAAATTTCAAAAGAAACTCTGAGGGATTTCTCGATTTTAAGAAATTGGGAGATTTCATAATTGAATGAACATAAACAAGCCAAAACTATAAAATTACATCCTAGACAGAGAAAATTCATCCCATGAACTGAAAATTGGGATGAAACTCTGAGAAATTTCTAATCCTGCAAAAAAAAAAAAAAAAAAAAAAAATTGAAAAAATGAAATTTTGAGAAATTTCTAAGGTAGCGTTTGGTACAGTTTTCTAAATATGATTTGAGAATAGGAGTTGTATTTTGAGTTTGTGAGTTTTGGAATTATGATTTGAGTGTGGAAAATTTGTTTGGTGAATGAGTTTTGAAAAGAGTTTTGAATTTAGTGGGGAATTTTCGATGTGACATGTGATATTTGATAGAAAAACTTACAACTCATAATCAAACACACAACTCAAAATTCTATTAAAGATCACAAATTTTTTTTTAAAATTCGGAAAATATTTTTTTTGAATATATAAAAATTAATATGTGTCAATTGAAAAAAAAAATTTGCACTGTTCCGGTCAACTGGTGGGACGACCGGTTAGGCCAAATTTCAAAAAAAAAAAAAAACTTTAAATAGCGTCTCACACAGAATTTTTTGCAGAGTTTTCTAAATGTTGTAGAAATATAGTTTGAACATCCTATCCAAACATCATATTAAAATGCGTGGGTAGAATTATAGTTTGAAAATCGTTCCAAACACAACCTAAATTTTATAAAAACTTGGAAATTTCAACCCAAAAATTAAGAAATTCCAAAAATTAAGAATTGGAGTGGAACTAGAAATTTCATACAAAAACTTCCAATTTCACAAAATTGGGAAATTTCTCAAATTTTACTTTTTTATTTTTTTTTACATTATTTCTTATTTCATATTCAATATAGATCTTGGTTGATAGATCTCAAACAATTAAGTTTCAAAATATCAATTTTATCAAGAACACGTGTAAAATGAAAAGTTACGAAATTTTAAAATTAGAAACTTATTTTAGTGACTTGTTATGTATCATTTGCTTACCTCGCCAATTCATTGCATCACACTAGTTCAATTCATGCTCTCTTCTTTGCAAACGAATAAATAACTATTTACATACCTGCAATTATTTCAATGTTCAAAGAAAATTTTACATTAATCATTATTATCAACTACAAGTGAACACCATTGCTAATTGTTCAAATGTAAATTTTTGAACAATAACTAAAAAAATGACAAGTGACAACCACAATAAGAGCTTTTACATTACCTACTAAGCCCATTTTCCTTTGCATACATGTCAAACCATGAGACACAACCAATACAATGCAAAGATCAAAGACTACTACCAACAATAGTCCATACAGTTGGTACAAAAAAACTAATTTTTATCATTATATCAGATAGATCTTGTTTGATAGATTTTGACAAGAAAATTTATATAACAATTTTTCCAAACGGATGTGTACAATAAATGTTATGACATTTTCAAACTTTTAAGGGTAATACTTCAGTCATACTCATGTTTAAGGGTATAATTGTCCAAAATTAATAACAATTTAAAAAGGAAATTTAATGGCTAATAAACTTGGGCCTTGTTTGGCAACTTGAATTTTGGCTAAACTAGCCAATAAAGACAAACGGCTAAAATAGCCAATAAATCAAAATGTCACATCCTACACATCAATCAATCACTTTCTCTCACAACCATCTATTCAACTACAAAAAAATTTACAAATCATATCAAACACTACTTTTTTTCATCTCATAAAATAGCCGAAAAGCCAACTAAAATAGCCAAATTCCCAAACGAGACCTTAATTTGAGACTTGACCTCAAACAAGTTCATAAAGTAATACCTTTTTAGAAATTTAGTCTATATATAATCTCGTTGTATATCTAAACTCATCCAATCTCACATGGAAAAAATATGTAAATAAAAATAGATAAATCCCATGGTATCATTGTCCAGTGGTAAATGAAGCAAGGATAAGGGCATTTATGTCACTTTAGAAAGCTCAATGCCAGTAGAAAATTGTGTGCTTTCTAGGAAGCACGGACACCTAGCCAAAAGCAGCGTATAGGTGTCTGACACTCTACCAGACGTGTATGGTTTTTTTTTTTTTTTTTTTTGAATTTTGAATTTTTCAAGCCGGACACGTTTTTGACACACAAAGACACGTTCGAACACTTTGTAAGAAGATGAAGCCTAAAAAATAGAGGTGGATCGAAGCCCTAACCCATTGGAGTCCTAACTTGTTCTTCGTTCTTCGTTATGTTCTTCTTTTCTTCGATTTGTTTCTTCTGTTCTTAATTCTTCCTCTATCTTCTTCGTTTCTTTTTCTCTGCCGCCTTCGTATTTCTTCTATGTCTTTGTTTTCGTCCTCTCTATCTCCTTCATTTTCTTCCTCTCTCTTTCTTCTTTGTTTTCTTTTTCTTTACCAAGTCAGGTAGTAGAAACAATGTTGATTTTTTTTAATATATATAAAATAGGTTCGTAGGGCCTACTAAGATTTGTGTCACCATTCCACGAAGCCACCATCCCACTCACCTCAATAATGCATTCACCTTCATACATCTTCCATTATAATATTATATACACATAATATTTTAATATTAAAATACTACACAACAATAAAAAAATCTTTTAGATACTGTGTTTATTAATTTTATTATTATTGTAATTTTATAGAAACCAATATTGATGATATGCCATTGGCTTTTATATTATTTTGTATTTTTAATTACTTTCTAATGATTTTTTATTTTTTATTTTTTATTTTTTATTTTAGACATATAATTAACAAATATAATTATATATATTGAACGTGTCCTCAACATGTCATGTCTTCCATTTTTTGAAATTTTGCATGTTTGCGTGTCCTTGTCGTGTTCTCAGATCCGTATCGTGTAATAAAATTGTCCAGTGCATCGTAGGTTGTTTTTATTTACACCGTTATTTTTCCTCACTACAAGAAAATAGTGATTTAGAGACTAATATTTAAAGACTAATTGAATTTAGTCGCTAAAAATCAACATTTAGGAACAAAAATAAATTTTAAAAGAAAATTATAAGAATACACCGTATTTCTTTGCGATAGGCCAAAAAAAAATTATCTAGAGACTTTTGAGGACCAAAAAAATTAACGCGTATGTTCACTTAGATACTTGACCCGTGTGTTTGAGGTGGGTAAAAGCTGGAGATGAATGGTTGCTAAAGGTCGTCAAATACGCGATATAAGAATTGATCTTCACTAGGGCTTAATCGATCTCAGCTGTTTCTTCTGTCTAGGACTCTGACTCAATCGATCTTCAACTTCGATCGATCGTTAGCTTCAGTCGCCGCCTCATATCCGAATCGATCTTTATTTCAATTCGAATCCATCTTTGTACTGATCTCAGCTTCAATCGATCTTACCTATTGTAACTTCAATCCGAATCGATTAAGATCTCAACTTCAATCCGAATCGATCGTTGAAGATCTGAGTTCTTCAGCTTCAATCGGAAGGTAAATCAATGATTTTCATGGCTGCTGAGATCATCTTGATGCACAATTTTCTGAGATTTTCTATCATTTTTTTTAGCTACACACACACACACACACATATACACATATTCTGAGATCTTATATCATTTATTCTTCATTTTCTTCAATTTTTTTGCAGATATATATAAGTTTGAGTAAATCGATTTGGTTTCTAACAGAGATCGTAGTAATTTGGATTCAATAGCGATTTGGTGTGTTTTCAATCTCTCTCTCTCTCTCTCTCTCTCTCTCTCTCTCTCTCTCTCCACAAACACAGCATATATACATGTACATATCTATATATATACTCCTTTGTGTTCATTCAAATTGCTTGAATTTGAAATTCTGTATTCCTCTGTATTCTATGTTTTTATTTTTATGCTAGAAATTGCTTGAATTCCGCCACCAATATCATACACTCTTTCTCTTGGATATGAATTTATAAGCTTATATTAGAATGCAATAAGAGAAGCAGCCTTGTATATACTAAACATAAAAGATACAAAGCATCTTTTGTTAGTGTTCTTTTTATTTTAATAAAAGCATCATTCATTACTCACATATAGAACAATGAAAAATTAAGGGTAGAGTTATAATTCAAGCCAAAAATGTTGGCTTGTACATGAATAAAACCAGACTCTCTTTGATTCCGTTTTAGCATTTTAAAGAACTGATGATCAATAATTCATTAATGTGGAACTAAAGTTTGATGGAATTGATTTGAATAGAATTGGTTTAGGTTGAATATATTCAAGTACACTAACCTTCCTAGTAAAGTAAAATGAAATTAAATGAATAGTAAAGAAGGGGAAAACGTTTGTCTAACCAATGCAAGTATATGGAGAAATTTGGGTTAAGGACTTGAAAGCTAAAAATATTAGAATTGTATTATGCACACCACTCCTCTCTAGAACAATTTCACAGTGGGTTGAGGCTTGACTAAGGCCTAAATGTTAAGGTTGCCCTCTATTTTGAGCTGCCTTAGCATTTGGTATGGAAGCCTAGCTTGGCAGGTGCAAAATTCTTCCCTATACTTTTTCTACTAAGGTTGCACCCCTTGGTGCCTCGTTATAATTCTGGGAGGCTCTTCAAGTTTATTTTTATTATTGTAATGTGCTCTTGTTTTTGGTGCAATGGTGAAAAGCTTGAGTTAATTCCATTGGCTTTATGTTGACACCTATTTGTCTTAATTCCATTGGCTTTATGTTGTGTGGCAGAGAATCTGTTCATCTCTGTGGTCTTCTGGATGGATAACCCATCTGTTCCATGGGTGAACCCTGTATCACAGTGTCAGCTGATTTACCTTTCTCAACCCCCTCGGAAACAAAATAATCAAGGACCCCTCAAACTAGTATAGTTCACCATTCAGATGTGTTCTAAAGCTAATGCATGAGTTGCGAATAGCATGTTATTTATAGATTTCATTAATTTGTACATGATGTGTGTTCTTTTCTAGCAAGCAAATGTTTTTATTTTCTATTTTGTTTGAGTTTGCAATTGAAATGCATTTGTCCTTTTCAGAGGCAGTATTAATGCTTAAACCGGCTCCATGTCCATACTCAGTCAGTTAGCTGCAATGGAGTTTCAATTGCTATTGTATGATGCTTGATGACAGCATAATTCTTTTTGCAGATTGATTGCCTTGGTATAATGGACACCTTGCAGCTATTACAATTGAAAAGAGATCAAACCTCGTCCAGCTAATGACAAATGGCTATCTTGAGATTGCAGCAACCATGTATGCTTGCTTACTCTCTTTGGTTAAAGCGTATTATATTCTTCCTTGCTTCAATTACCAATCCACCATAATTGTTGATTCCCAGTTGTCAGCAAGGGTTGAAGCTGTTTTAGAGACAACTATAGTTTTCTGTTTTTCTATGCCATCATGTGGCTTCTCTCATTTATTCTCCTTCAGGTTTTGTGCTGGATTTTGATCATTTTACTGAATTTAAGTAGGCCTTGCTTTAGTTTTTCTTGATGTAGAGCTAGTTTAAAAGTCTCTCTGAGCATATAGTTTCTAAATTTTGGGATGCCCTTCAAAATGTAGCTTCTTAATTTTTATTTTTTGTCAGTAGTGTTACTCAAAACATGTGTCAACATGGTGTAAGATGGAAAGCTGTATGGTTATGGGAAATGATATCCTGGGTAGGGAAACTTCATATAGCACTTGATTATAGTTAGGGCAAAATCCACACTTTATCCCGTCTTTTAAAAAGGACCAGGTATACCCATGGGGTTTTAGATATGCGATGCTAATTCTATTAATGTTTACCCATTATTTTCTAATTTGATTCTATATTAACCAATTAAATTACGGATTAATCCATATTACCCTGATATTATAATCTATTTTCTAAATTTTTAGCATAATTTTTAATTTATTTACATCTTTAATTATACACATATGTATACAATATAGATAAAAATGGTAAATGTTTTTACGTCATTGATATTTGACTTTGACTAAAAAAAATTTCTCCCCCCAAGTGCATAGAAATATAATATAGAGAAGTACATAGCGTATTTTGTGGTCAGATATGTATATATATATATAAAAGAAGTGTATTGTATGATTAAAATTCATTGTGAGTGTAATGGTTCACACTCAAGTTCACCCACACAATGTACATTATTATTTTTATGAACCAAGCACTATTGTTTCTTTCCCACTCCAAATACTACGCAAAATCTGTCTGTGGGTAGAAAATGTAACAGTAGTAGATTTGCCCAAAACCATGGAAAGGTATGTGGCTACTTTTTAAAGAAATGTAGGTGAGTCATGCCACAATGAGATAAATTAAATTTTGCTTTATATTTTATAGAATCATAAATAGTGATTTGGTCTTGATTTATTTTAAAAACAGAATCAAACTGAACTATGTTCACTCTAAGAGAGTCTGGTTTTATTCATGTACAAGCCAACATTTTTTGTCTGGCAGTGCTTGAAAGTCAAAGAGAGTCTGGTACATGAATAAGGATTGCAGGAGAATTACGTGGCTTGTTCTCTGTACACTTTTTGTCTGGCAGTGCTTGAAAGTCAACCCGGTTTTGTATATCGCAGGTACGTGTGGAGATACAAGATTTAATTATTCTTTCTCCAGTTTTAATTTCCTTCATATGAGTTGATATTTTAATTTTGCGATTGCAGGTTTATTACCGATTTCTGTCTAGTAGCTGAAATGGAGCTTTGGACTGTTGAAATCTCCAACTATAATTTTCTTCTCTCCAATAGATAATTCTTACATTAGTTTATCCAATTGATTCCAAAATTGTCCTTTAATATATTCCTCCAATCATATTTGGTTGATACTCTCAAAACTGTTGTGCTGGCTGATACCACGATCTAAGACCATTCTTCTAACGAAAACTTTCATGAGATGAGCATATTGCAGTACATGTAGTGCCTTCAAATTATCTAGTTTCCCACTCATTTAAATATTGAAACATAATTTCTTCTTCTTTTATTATTATATTCGATACTAGCTCTTGAATACTTTTGACAGGGAACATGTTCAATCATGAAATACTTTCATGGCCAAGATCAGTCCAACTGTTCGTCCAAGCAAGTGAATGATAGATTTGTCGCAGAGGCTGCACCATTGTCACCCTCTGGTACTGTTCTCATACTGTATGCTGCTTTTTGTTACTTTTTTACTTTAGTTTTACCATTAGTTTTGCAATTTTGGTAAAGTATGGCATTCTTTCAGGAACTGCAAGATATTCTACAACTGAACTACCCATAGAATTCCATGTGGAAGAAATAAGGAATAGGTATGCCGAGTCTGGATCAACAGGAAAACAAGGGAGAAGTATCTACGAGAGAGGTTTGCATTTATGTTGGCTTAAATTTAGTTTATTGATTAATTGTTTTAATGGGTACCAATATATTGTTACAAGAAAGCTAAGGGAAAAGTATCGTTTCTAGCATTTGAATATCTAATGATTATGACATGGATGGTTCCTTATTTTATTTAATTGCGCCTTTTGATCATGTTTATTCTATGTCCTAGGTATATGGCATATATTATGGACACTAATGAAGAGGAGAGAGTTAAGGTATTTTTCAGATGTCTAGTTTTGGTCACTTCTCAAAGGAAAAGGAAAAACCAAAAAGGGTCAATTTACTTGCAATGTCTCTCAATACATAGCTTTGATCTAAGAAATGTAATTGCTATTTACATTGTAGTTCTTTCTAGAGCATCCTCTTCAAATATAAATCCTAGTTTATTTTAGTTCTTATCATTGATTAGTTTCTATTTCTTTTCTTCCTCAGGTACACCTTATTCTGAAAGAACTAGTGAGGAAATCACTATCAGCAACACAGGTAAACAATCTTCAATTTTTTCCCCCCCATTGAGATGGATCATCTTTGGTTAGTAATATTTCTTTGCAAAATAATTTAAATAATTTACTACCTAACCTCAACATGTTTATATTTCTACACATTTGGAAGTATTCAAGTTGTTTGGCGCATCTGACATGCATACTTCAGTTAGTTTGAAATATTCATGTAAGCTTATCAATAACTATAGCAAATTCCCTATTCTTAAAAAATGTAAATAAAAAATGAGTTTCTTAATTAGGTGAATGATCCTTGTATATTTAAAAAGTTGAGAATGTGACAATGTGAACCGGTGTTTCTTTAAGATGTAGAAGTGTATAATCTTCTAATCATTATCTTATTCTGCAGGTCCTTCAATAATATGTAAAGAATTGGATATCAATTGCTGTACCATTTCAGGATAAGTGATGACATACCAGTTGACAAGGATACTAGTTTGAGATTGCAACTTGATATGTCAATTTTTGAAAGTTTTTTGAATGCAGAATCAAACATTTTGGAAACTTTGAATTTTAATTTTTATAAAATTTTACTTTCTATGTACTCATTATGATTTGGGAATGGAGTGTCTTTGATGTGTGAATGTCAATTTTTTTCTTTTTTGTATGATTGGATGACATTTAATTTTTGTGCATTTTTAGCTATCCCAACTTTGATTTTTAGCGACGAAAAAGTTTAATAGAGAAAGTTATTGGTCTTTTAGTGACCAAATATAGTTGTCATTAAAAATGTCATTATTTTGTTTTTTGCGACCAAATTGGGATATTTTGTGACGAAGTATTAGCGACTAAATGTTTAGTCTTGTAAAATTAAATATTTTGTGACAATATAAAATTGGTCGCTAATTATCATTTTCAGTGACATTTTCAAAAATTCGTCACTAAAGACTTTTCTAGACGCACTTTTAGTGACTTTTTTAGTGACGAATTTAATTTTGTCACAAAAATTATTTAGAGACCAAAATAATGGTTTTAGCGACCAAAATAATTGGTCGCTAAAAGTCTTATATGTTGTAGTGCCTCATTACACCCTCTAAGAGTCCAAACGTCTCTCTCACTCTCTTACCCAGGAGAAGAAGGTGGCAATGGTGGCTAGGGTTTCAAAGGTGGTGGCAGCTAGGGTTTCAGGTTGCAAGGGTTGAAGAGAGCGTATAGAAGGCGTTAAAGGTGTCGCACAAATGAAGGGAATGGGTTGTGGGGAAAGAAGAGGCAAACGTGGGTGGCAAGAGGTAAAAGTAGGTAGGGCTTGCAACTGGAAGAGAGAGATGAGAGAGGGGGAGGATAAGGAAATGAATGGTAACGGGGGAGGATAAGAGAGTTTAGCAGGCAGTGGAAGAGAGAGATGAGAGAGGTAGTGGCAAGTGGTGGCTGTTGGCAACTGGAAAGTTGGGTGGACGGGTGTGATAAGGAAATGAATTTTTAAAATGTTAGGGTTTCGATTCTTAATAGTAATTTCAATTAGAGATAAATGGTAATAACAAATTTAGAAAATGGTGGGTACAAGACCATACTCATGAACCTTGGTAAACCCTTATCTTAGCTATTCTAAAATGCAAACCAATAAAAAATGCAATCCATCAAACTTGGCTTTTCACTAGTTATTTCAATTGAACTCCCAAGTCCCTAGCTACAACTAGCTAGCAATTAAATTATTTTAAATAATAAAATATTTGGGCATTTACTCATAAATCCCTCTTCACCTATTTATGTTCTACTTAGTTCAAATTATTTTCTTATATTTTAATAAGTCTTATAGGTGACATAGTAACCAAAATACCCCTAATATTAATTCGGTGAAACGCGCATTAATGTTCACATTAACAATGTGAACATTTCGTGATGTGAACATTCACACATCAATGTGAATATTCACACTATCAAATATGAATGTTCACATTACCAAATTACTAGAAGTTCAAAAAATATTTGTAAGGGTAAAATTATCCATAAAATATCTTAAATATGAGAATTAAAATTTAGTGGATCAAATGTCCAAATAATGGGACTCATTGGAATACAAGAATATGTTATGGACTAATTAGGATACAAGTACTTGAAAGAGGATTTCTTAATAAATTTCCCTAAAATATTCAATGATGGTACGATCATATTTATTTACTATTTTATGTGTCTTAACTTCTAAAATTTATTAAACTAATATAATTATAATACATGAGATGATAAACATAATATGGTAAAAAAATATGGTCATCACATCATTATTGTTTACCATCAATAATGCTAGGATGACCACATTTTCTTACAATATTTTGCTTACAATCTCGTATGTTAATATTGTTTTGGTATAATTAGGGGTGCACATGGGAAGGTTTGGTTTGAGTTGGCACTAAATTTAGAATCAATCCAATTATGATTGGTTTCAAGTTTTTAGACCCAAGACCAAACCAATCATGTACTAAACCCAACCCAACCCAACCCAATGTAGCTTGGGTTGGAACCACGGTTGCACTATACTAAAAATAAGTAAGGTCTTATTTGTCATAACTTAAAAAAGTCAAAAACTTATCCTATTTAAGTCACATCATCTTATTTAAGTCACATCACTTCTCTACCACATCACTTTAAACCCAATTCATATTTAATAAAAAGTCAAAAAGTGCACTTATTTAGATTATTCCAAACAACCCCTAAATCAATTAATAATAAATAATTACAATAAACAAGTCTTTAACAATTAAACATGAGACAAATAAAAAAACAAAATTTTGTTCACAGTGAACTCCAACTCAAGCTTCAGCACAACCAATAAGAGACCGTTGAGGTGAAGACATGAAAGTTTATCAAGTGCAATCAAGCCCATTTTAAGAGACCATTCAGGTGAAGACATGTCAATTTAAACAAAATTTTACATTAGACATATAGAGCATGTTTGATTGGGTGGATTAGAATATGGGATTAGGATTATTAATCCGTGGGCCCAATTATCCTATGTTTGTTTTAACATTTTGGTTTAGGATTATTAATCCAATGGATAATTAATCCAACAAATTTGTAAGATTATTAGTAATGGGGTAGGGGTGGGATTATTAATCCAATGAATATTAATCCTATTGGATAGTGAATACCACACTAATTTAATAGGATTATTAATACTTCGCTATTAATCTTGTGAATCAAACATGACCATAGAGTTTCAGTTCAAGGGTTTGTTCCATAGGCAAAGCCTAAAACAATGATGATTTGAAAAGGGATTGGCTTCTCTCAAGTTGTCATATCAACTTAGGAAAGCGTTTGGGTTTGGTAGGCTCATTTTGAGATCAATTTTGATCACTGAAACCATTCCTTTTTTAGAACTCATTGAGAAAAATCTACATGCAAAAAATTAAGATGATTGGACATCGATAACTATATATTTGAATCATATTTGTTTTAAAAAAATAGACAACAAATATAATTTCAAGAATAATTATTCATTTTTTGTAATACAAATTTGATCTAAACATATAACTATTGATGTTCAATTATCTTAACTGTTTTTCATAAACATTCTATTCAACAAGTCCTAAAAAGTGAACGGTTCGAATCAACTAAATTAATCCAAAATAGGCCTACGAAACCCAAATGCTCTCTCAATTTGAGATTGCCAATATAAGAGAAGGCAAACCCATTTGAAAACCCATAACCGAACCAAAGTACTCAAAAATCAAACCAAACCAACCCAACCCAACCCAACCCAAAGAGGACAGGTTAGTTTGGTTCTTCAGTTTAGTAGGTATTTAGTACACCCCTAGGTATAATAGGTCCCACCACTCATGTCTATTCCCAATAAATTGTTAATGATAAATAAAAATATACTATCCCAACATTACTAGATTGTAAAATATTCGACTAGGACAGTACAAAATATTAAATTTGGAATCGAAAAAATAAAATAAAGACATGCAATAGAAAGAAAAAATAGAAAGTTTGTTGAAAAGTGTATTATAAAAGGTAACTAGTTTTTGTTTTCAGATGGGAAAAAAGGTAACTACTTTAAAATAAAAAAGTAGTTTTTTAGTTAAAATTTTAACTAATTTGACGAAAAAATCTAATTTGAGGTCTAAATAGTGGATCCCACAATTTTAATTTTTCAATTATTAATATTTACAAAATTTATCCTAATTTATTGTTAGAACTTACACTGGGAATCCTCCCGTTTAGTTAAAAAGTCAAAAAATTATTAAATTAGCCAAAAAATCAACAATCCATACCAAAAAGTTAAAGATTCTCTTTTCTCTGTACTTTTTGCACATCTTTTCGTAAAAAGCTAAAAAGTCATCCCAAACATATTAGTTTTTTTTAGCTCATATTTTAGCCAAATAGCTAAAAAGTTACTAAATTAGTCTGTTCCCAAACGAGACCTGAGTCCCCATTTAGAAGCCAAAATTTTAGCTCAAAAAAAAAATTTTTTTTTAAAATAACAAAAAAAAAAAAAAAAAAACACTACCAAAAAATAAAATAAAATAAAATAAAAGTCAAAAGATTATAAAAAAAAATTAAAGTTTCACATTATATACAACAATTAATTACTTTTTGTTAATAATTATTTAAATTTATGAATTAATTACCTAAAAGTCCTATTTACAAATACTGTGATAGCTCAGGTCTTGTCTAAGATTTTTTAAACCAATAAATCCTATTTTGAGATATAATGACATTTTTGCCCTATACCTTTTGGTTTGATTCGACTATCTAGTTAGCCTTGTTTGGGAACAGGTTAATTTAGTAATTTTTTACTATTTAGCTAAAATATGAACTAAAAAGAATTAGTACGTTTGGGATGACTTTTTGACTTTTTACGGAAAGATGTGTAAAAAGTAAAGAGAAAGTAGAATCTTTGACTTTTTAGTATAGGTTATTGGCTTTTTGGTTTAGTGACTTTTTAACTTTTGGGCTAAAAAAGTCACTTGCCAAACGAGGCCAAGTAAAATTATAAACATTATCAATTTTTTTCAATTTTAAAACTGGGAACATTATCAGTTTTAAAACTTAGAACATTATCAATTTTACATTCTCTCTCTCTCTCCTCCTACACTTTTCCATATCTAGAAATGTTCAAATCTGGTTCAAGATTGGCATGGCTGAGTCACAACAGCAAGAGGTGGCGATGGCAACGGTGAGCAATAGGCGATAGCGATGGTAAAAAATTCTAATTGTTCTTCACTCTCACCTAAGCTATGCCGAACAATTTGGCACGGACAATGGCACACGAGAGCTCCTTTCTGTTGGGGCAAGAATTGGTTGCAGTGGGCAGTGGATTCGCTAATGAGGTGTTTGTGGGAGGATTGGTTGGGCTTGTTGAGCTCGGTGGAGGAGGATGGATCGGAGTGGTGAGATTGGATCGAAGAACAAGAATTGAAAGAGTTGTATCGCAGTGCAGCTGATTTGATTGAAGCCTTCTTTTTTGTTTCGGGAGTGATTGGTATCAAGATCTCTAATGTTGTGTTTGGTTGGAGGATTTGGGGAGGGATTTGGAAAGGAAAAGGAAAAAGGTGTGTGAAACTATGTGAAATATAGACATGATATATTCACATTTCACCTACCTTTTCCATTTCTTTTTCCAAATTCCTACCCAAATACTCCAACCAAACACATCATAAGTGTTAGCATTTGAATCTCAAGATATAGGAAACATTTCTAGGGTATCTAATGAGAGAGAGAGAGAGAGAGAGAGAGAGAGAGAGAGAGAGAGAGAGAGAGGGGAACGAAACAGTCTGTTTAATACTTACAGGTTTAAAGTTTTGTAAGTAAAATCTAAGCAATCATTATTTGTCAAAATAGAACTTGCAGTCAATTCCCCTTTATTTAACAAAAGAAAAATATTTGATCCTTACAAAAAATACTTTGCCCAAATTGCCGGAAAATTTGGACATAGTGGTTGTTTGGCATGTGTTAAAATAACAGATATTATTTTAGCATATTATCCTATTTAAATCATATCATCTCTTTAGTATATTACTTTAAACTTAACTCATATTTCCTTTTTTTTTTATAAAAAAATAAAAAAATATATTAATCTAGCACTTATCAAATAACCCTGTACTTTTAAATAAAAATAAATAATTCCAAACAAATGAACTTTTTTTTAGCATCATAGAAAATCAAAATACTACTAAAAAGCCTAAAATGGGACTAAATAGAAATTTTCTAATACTATATTTTATTCACATTACTCTTAAATAAAAATAAATAATTCCAAACAAATAAACTTTTTTTTAGCATCATAGAAAATCAAAATACTACTAAAAAGCCTAAAATGGGACGTAATAGAAATTTTTTAATATTATATTTTATTCACATTTTATTTTATTTTTTTTTATTTTCCAAATCCTTTTTCAAATTCTCTAACTCCAACCAACACGGCGTAAAAGAGTTTTGCTACCTCCTCTATTTCATCAATCCAATTAGACCTCTAATAAGGTGATTAATAATTTTAAAACATAGAGAAGAGTTTGAACAAAATTGATTGATTAGTATTGTTTGCCATGATAAGATGCGTGATAAAATGGGAAATAGAAAAAATAAACGACAGTTGATTTACCAAAGGTCTGACAGGAGAGGCGAATAAATCAGCTAAAAACAGGGGTAATAGAATTCAGTTACCGGAAACGATATCCCTGAAAAACTCGACGGATTCCGTCAGCTCCTCTGCACTCTTGCCCTTCCACTTAACGGCGAGCGAGGGAATGGCGCTATCTTCGAGGTACACTCCGATGGCCGTGAACTTTATAAACTTCCCTTGGATTTCCAAACCCCTCTCCCCTGCGCACATTAGCCAAAACCAACAATCAAATCTTTATACACACACACAGAGAGAATGAGAATATCAGTGATCGAAGGGTGTACAGTTTAACCTGCGCCGCCGAGGAAGAAGGACTTGACCGTGCCCGGAGGTTTGACAGTGGGAGGGAACACGTGGCTCTCGATCTGGACTTGGGTGACGGACGGAGACATTGTTATTGTTCTCGTTCTCTTTAGTAAAGCCCTTCCTTGGTTTGGTAAGAAAGAATCAAGCAAACCACAGACAGACAACGTGACCAAGGCCCTGTTTGTGTGTATGGTTTTATCAAAAATGCTTGGAGCTCTAATTAGAGCCGCCCTAATTATGTGATAGTGGGTATCATTGTCACAATATATGTTGTAAAAATGCTTTAGACCACTAATTAGTGGTGGCTCTAATGATGTAGCAGTGTGTCCCACCCACTGTCACATGTGTTTTGTGTCTTGGTTTTTGTTTTGTTTTTTTTTTTTTTCAATTGCCACCTCACTAGTTGTGGAATTAGTGATGATAAATTAGTAGTATATAGCATTGCTCTATATGTTGTGCTTTGTATTTTTTTTTGTTTTTTAAATTTTCACCTTAATAATAATGGATTTAGAACTCGTTATTTAGAGCTCTAAATCAAGTTTTATAGACTTAAATCTACAAATCTATTAAAATAATCAAAATCGATGTTAAAATGTATATACTCCCTCCGTTCCAAAATATTAGTCCCTTATTTCATTTTTCATTGTCCCAAAATATTAGTCCCTTTTCAAAAATTAAGTACAAAAATAATATAAATTTCATATTTTGCCCTTCTTTTAAATTAATAAACAATATAAAAAGTACAATTATGACATTGATATTCCCAAAAAATGTACTATCAAAAGGATAATTTTAGAAAATCAACTTTTTTCAAATACAATAATTGTACTACCAAAAAAAGTTGAATTCCCCAAAAGGGACCATTATTTTGGGACGGAGGGGGTATATTGAATAATAATAAGAATTACGAAAAAAATATCATGAAATAGTTTATAAAGATTTTTTATTCCTTGATTAGTATGTAGTATTTTTTGTATGTGTAATCTAATAATAAAAAAAAATTATTTTCATACTATTTTTTTCATGATACGTAACCTTACTTATATACATTAAAATAATCGAAATACACAAATAAATACTCCAAGGTCCGCCCAGTAGAGAGGGCCACGTGTGGACAGGTGGGGGTTGCATGACTCACGCCAATCGGTCCACTCTACTTACTGACCACCGAAGGGTAGTTGCACAGTGAGTTGGAAATGCTCATGGTGTTTTGGGGGGAGACTTTTTATTTAGTTTTTTTTTTTTTTTTTTTATAATTTGAATTGTTATATTGCAAAATTTATTGAATATATTATCTATATAAAAAATTAAATTAATTAAAAATTTGTAATTCTATGATCAAATATGAATTAGTGTTTTTGGCTTTAGTTTTTTTAATTCAATTTTTTGAAAATTAAGTTTTTTTCATTTTTTTTTTGTTTTTAGTAAATATTTTTTAAATATTAAGCAATTTTTTTTTTAGATGCACCTTACTTAAATATATCTAAATAGTAAAATATTTGTGAAAATATATTTTAAAAAATTAATAAATACACAAAAATACGAAAAATATACTGAATTTTCATATTTTTTTTATATATTTTTTGATATTTAGTGTATTTTTTAAAAAATAAATTCACAAATATTATAATTTTTAAATGTATTTATGTTAGGTGTATCTAAATTTTTTTTTAAAAATTGCTTAAAATATTAAAAAAATCATTAAAAACATTAAAATATAGAGAAAAAAAAGTAGAATTTTTTGAAAACTATTTTCTTAAAACTAGAACCAAACAAAGTGAATTATTTTTTTTAAAAAAATTATAAAGATGAAGTTAATCATTTTTAAAAAAAAATAAATAAATATGCTCTTGTTATGAAGTTATAAATGTTCAATTAATTTGATTTTTTACATAGATGATCTAATCAACGAATCCTATAGCATGAACGTTCAGACTATCAAAAAATATTCGAGAAAGTTCTCCACAAAAGCATCACAAGAAGCTGTTGTGAATTGCTCACAACAACATCCTCAATTCTGTTGTGCAGCATCTCCTATGTGAGATGTAAGAAATGGTTTTGGAGAAACAAATTTTTTCTCAATTTTGGTCTATTTTTTAGGTGGGACTCATGTGCCAAAGTTGGTAGGTCTAAATGGTAACGCGTTCTATATCGCGTTGTGATTCACGTAGTATATTTGGTTATTCAAAACAATTATCGAATAAATGGAAAATTGAAGCCAAAGTGAGCTCCATGGAAATGGTATATTTTGGTAAAGTTTTTTTTAAAGATTTGAATTAAAGTTTTGTCCCATATTGGTTTGGTGAGAAAATTTGTATGGGTTTATAAGGCATATGTTTTCAACTTGGGGAGGGCCCCAAGGGGTACCCAAGTTTTGTAGAAGGGTGAGGTTATGGGTAAAGTGGGCTAAACCCATTGAACCCAAAATAAACACACGCACATGCCACCGTCCGTCCAGTCGATTAGGTTGCGCTTGTCCGACCCAATACTTATTTTTTTGGGCAAAAAACATTTGAATTTATTTTTATTTTTTGGAAATAAAATATATCCAGAAATTCAATTTTTTTTCGCTTCAAACAGATTCATATCTGTTCAAGTTCAAACCCAACAGGTTTTTAGTTGTGTGAAATAAAACCGAATAGATTCAGTTTTTGCTCAAAATTCAAACCCAAACAGTGCCTTACCTGTTCAAACAGTGCCGAACAGGTATTATACCTGTTCAAAAATGTTTGCTACCTGTTTAATTCAAACCGAATGGCCACTATTGCACCTATAAATAGATAAGTCCCTTATTTGGTTTTTCACTCAATGTTCGTTCTCAAATCGGCTATTACTCTCTACATTTTGCTGCATTTAATTTTCTGTGAGAAAGAGTATAAACATAAAGTGTGCTCGTTATGCGAATAATTTGTAGTGTTGCTATTATTTGTTATTGATCATTTGATCTTGGAAGATAGACGTCCATAATCTAAAAGTATCGCAGCGTGGACAAATCTATCTTAAGGATACAGTGTTAAACACTAGACTTGATAAAAAATTTGTTCGAAAAAATAATAAAACAAATGCCTTGTGAAAACCCACATTTAATTATTCTAAAAAAATAATAATAATAAATTAATTAATTAACTTGTCTAGAATTTATCTGAAATATATATTAGTGTAAAAGATAGTTTTAAATTAACCAAATTCAATCACAAACAAAGATATTATTGAGAATAATAATTTTGTAGATGTTCAATATTTGTTATTTATAAATTATTTCAATAAGGATTCAACATGATAATTATTCTTATCAAATACCTTAATTAAAAATCTTAGTGTATCAATTTTAAGAAACCTACACAAATACACAAATATTAAAAAAAAAAAAAAAAAAAAACACTTTGGCAGATCTTTTTTGATGGCAACATTGCCACTTGTTTGCTTGCATGCAATATAGGAGATGAGACCTAATTATGTGCCTTGGACTTGCAAAATTTGATTAGATTCCACAAGATGACTAGTGTAGAGAGAGAGCCTCGATGCATTGTGTATATATATATATATATGCATGCTTGCATTCGATGAGGAAAGGGGAAAAGAAAATTACATGAGTAACAAAGCGTGAGAAGAAGAAGAGTAGGAGATTAAGAAATTTAAAATTTTCTACCATTTCATCATCCTATTATTAAGTAAGAAAACCCTCTCAACCCTCTCATTTTTTTTTTAAATGTTGAAATTTTCAGATTGTATTTATATGATAAAATGACTAAACTTGTAAATATAATTTTATTTATAGTTGTCATGACCCGAACCCGCCCCCAAGGGTTAAGGATATAACCGGCCAGTAATCATGAGACTACCTACGGCCTCAAACAAAATCAGACATAACTCATCAGAGTAAAGGGGCCAAACAGAAGTAGAATTTAAAATTTTGTCCATAGAGCTGTACTTACATGGCACATCATAACAACCATACATAAAGATATTAATAATTCACATCAGACAATACAGTAGCATAAAATTCTATACAGACATGATCATTCAAATCTAGGTCAGCCAATCAAAACTATATACAAATGTATCTAAAGTCCTCACCAACATGACAGAATGACACAAAATAGCAAAAGGGCGAAGACGTGCCTCGTACGTGAGACGCAAGGGCTGACTCTTCAAAACTTTGGTTGTTCCACACAGACTTTACTGAGGCTGGGTCGGGACCTTCCTTGGCTCACCTACAAACACATGAATGAGCGTGAGCGAAAGCCTAGTGAATAATATCAAATAAAGAAGGTACATTAGAACAAAGTACATCAAACGGCCTTAGGCCCGATTTGTATTTCTATTAGCATATATAATTACAAATTTAGGTCAAGTGACTGCGGTTCCGAACACATCATACGGCCTTGGGCCCAATTCTTTCGTGTCATACTGGCCTTTGGCCCATTTATCTTTTATTCAGATCCAACTGGCCTTTGGCCCATTCAGACTTTCATATCAAACTGGCCTGTGGCCCATTCAAACTTTTATGTCAAACTGGTCTATGGCCCATTCAAACTTTCATGTCATACTGGCCTATGGCCCATTCAGGCTTTCATGTGAAATTGGCCTATGGCCTATTCAAACTTTCATTCATGTCAGACTGGCCTATGGCCTATTCAAACTTTCATTCATATCAGACTGGCCCATGGTCCATTCAAACTTTCATGTCAAACTGGCCTATGACCCATTCAAACTTTCATGTCAAACTATCATTCTCTAATTGATGTCAGACTGGCCTTTGGCTCATTCATTCATGTCATACGCCCTCTGGCCCATTCATTTATGTCATACATGTCAAACTGGCCTTTGGCCCATTCACTTTATCATTCATATCAGACTGGCCTTCGGCCCATTCACATTTTCATTCATGTCAGATTGGCCTTCGGCCCATTCACATTTTTGTATCGAACTGGCCTTTGGCCCATTCGCTCTTTAGGCATAGCAAACGTTTGTCCACAATTCAAATTAACAGACTTATAGGGAGCTAAGCAGTTGGACAAATAGCATATTCCAGATATCTTTATTAAGATACTACTCACAGTGATCGGTTAGTTGATTTTCCTTGGAGCTTGACCCTATACCTCACATAACATATACGGGTCACAAATAATTCAATTCGTTCTTTAATTCACATATTCCTCTTTAGGCTTTATTCTTATCCCTTTAATTCATTCACAGTGCTTAATGCATGTCTAAGAGTACTTAGAAGTGAAAGAGAACGGAAAACGAAACACAGAATGCACTTTCAAAATTTTCAAAAGCAGGTCCTGCCGAGCGTGGACTTCCCGCTCGGTGACCCATGAACTACAGAAATCTTGGTTATGTCAAATTTACGCTCGAGTGTGAAGTTGGGCGCTCGAGCTGAAGGCCTCACTACATGGCTCCCCGCTCGAGCGTGAACTTCCCTGCTCGAGCGGACATTATGTCTGCAGAAAATACTGGGAGCTCATATTTTACGCTCGAGCAGCGGTTTCCCTACTCGAGCGGACATCGAAATTTCTGGATTTTCCATAACTTGTTCTTGAGCTTCAACTCGACATTCAAAGGCTCTAAACACATGATTTTGGCTTAAACTCCACATATACATGTATCAACACGGTACAAACACCAAATTACAACATTATGAAGCTCAATTTCACAAATTAATCACATGCATGTCCCAATTTACATCAAACTCAACTCCAACATAACAAACTCATACTCTTAGGAATTGTACATGCATGTGAGATATAACTTTCATTACCAACTCAAATGGTGCAAATGGTGATCACAAGCATGAACTCTAGCCAAAATCCTACATGGATCATACTTTTCATGCTCAACTATACAAATTCATGGCAATTATACACATGCATGCATTCCATGACTTCAAATTCATCAAATACAACACAATTCTTGTTCTTGATCACCCTTCAACTTTGAATTCACAAAATTACAATTTAAAAATCTATGAATTCATAGCCAATTGCTTACATAGAAGCCCAATCTTCCTAATTTATGGTCAAATCTTGAGTTGGTCTTCAAATCATTCAAGTTCAAGATCAAAACTCCAATTGTTTCCTCTCTCTCTCTCTCTCTCTCTCTCTCTCTAGGCGGGCCTCTTTTTCTCCTCTTTGAGTTTTATTTCAACCAAATGAACAAAAAGAGAGGGGTTGGGTGCTTAGTGCCCCACTATATACAATTTCACTTAATTACTATTCTCAACATTACATAATTGAGCACTAAGTCATTATTTTAATCCAATTAATCTGGTCTGAATCAATTTTCAATTAAATTTCACCGTAGGCTCTAAAAATTATGCCAATCACAATGGCGCAATCAATTTCAGTTTCTGTGGCCAATAGGGCTTTCAATTTAATTTCCAAAACAGATAATCAAACAGATATCCCTACGGTGAACAGATAGAAATTCAAAACCACATATTTTCACGTAATGGCACACAAAATCATATCAAACACATAATCATATTCATAATAAGGACCAATTAGCATATTATGAAATAGGGTTATCACAATAGTTGTATGTAAATTTATGATTTGTAAATCAAATATTTGAAGATATTAGTAGTCTTAAAATCATGATAATATTGTGGAATTTGGACTTGCATGTGTAGTTTATACCATTAAAAAAATTATTGAAGATTTTATTTGGCCCTTAAATCTACTAGAAAATTTGTACAAATTTTTAGACAATTTTATACTCAAAATTTGAAGATAATTTCTTTTACAAAGTTGTTGGAAATGATGTCTAGTTCATCCAGGAATTTTGGCAACAATTGTTGAGCTTTGTACAAATTTATACAAATTTTTAATTAAATCTGAAACTGTAAGACAGATTTTACTATATGTTTGAAAATTTATTAAAAATTCTATATTAAGCCAAATCTGGTAATTTCTAATTAAAAGATGAAATTGGGAAGTCTAGTTTCATAATAAAATTTTAGATTATAAAATTGATTTATAAATTTAAGTGTGGAATTATTTTAAGAAAATGTAACAAATCTGTGTCCTGAAATTTCTTGAAATTTTACCGAATTATTTATAACTTATTTTTGGAAAATTCTTTTTGAAAAATGAGCATAACATGTTGGTTGAATATCCCATATAGTTACATGAATTTTGGAGTTATATAAATAATTTATTTATAATTTTAACTATGAAAATTATGTTATGAAAATTCTGGGCAGAATGATAAAGAATCAAGATTACTACTTCAACCATTTATTAGGACTAAAAATCAATATTGTGCTAGTTTATTTGATTGAATCTTATAAATTAGTAGTCCATGCATGTGTGTTGTGATTTATTTTAGTATTTAAAATTATTATTTCACACCATGGCTTGATTAAACTGTTCACAATAATTTATACACATTGATGGATTGTTGTAGAACGTATGTGTTGATATTTTCTGTTAAAAATTATATTGAAATGATATAATATCGGTTGTGATCTAATTTGTAATTATTAGTGATTAGTGTGAAAATTAATTAAAATGATCAACGAAGTGTACGAAATTAACGGTTGATGGTTAATACCGGTTGTTCAGGGTGAATCCTGATTTTAAAGAGTGTATGAAATTAAGGATTGACGGTTAATACTGGTTGTTCAAGGTGAGCCCTGGTCTTGAGAATTCTCACATACATTGTGTCACGACACCCTAAGATGGCACGGGACTTATTTATACCCTTTTCGGTATTCGGTTTTGGAATAAGGGTGGATGTGCAGGTGGCACACAGGGAGGTTACGTATCCCTAGCAGACCGTTTCCTTGGAGCAGACCACGAATGCCACTACTTGGGTATATAACTCCGGACGTGGGCATCCCTAATAGTTACGGTTGGTAACACTTGAATATTTGACCAAGGGAGGGTTTTCAAATTAATTGCTGCCATGCTTAATGGTTGGTAAGTTAAATCTCTTTGATGAGATTTCAAGTGTCACCTAATTTATTAGAATTATTGAAATTATTTTAATTGTTGTAATTTGTGTTTACAATTATATTGTTATCTCATGTTTATAATCTCATTATTTTTCTCTTAAAAAGAATGGTAGGTTAGTTATGTTTTCTTACTATGTTGCCAAACTCATGGCATATATTTTTGTTGCCCTGGCGTTTTATGCCAGGTTTTGGCGAGGAAATAATTGAAGCTGAAATGGAGTTGACACTAACGTAGAGTCTTGGCTACCTTGAAACCCTAATTAGAACCGAATAAATTTTATTATTTTATATAATAGCTATTAAGGACTTTATAATTTCATTTGATGTTGTATTTGGATAATTTTAAGTTTTTATTAATTGTTGATTAAACCTTTAGTTATGTACGAGAGTTGGAACATTCAATTAAGATGTCAACCTTTTGAATTATTAAGTCATTTTGTCTATTTAATTTCCCGTGATATTCCAAAAATTTGGGGCGTCACATGCCTTGATTACTTTTCTGTTTAATTATTTTTTCTATTTGATTTTGATTTTCTTTTTGTAACAAAATAAAAATCTGTTTGTTATTTATTTATTTTTATATACTGTTTTATTTTTTTGTAATCAAACAGTCTTTCTCCTTTCCTTGATTTCTTCTGTGTTCTGTTTGTTGTTAAGTACATAAATAGAATTTATTCTTATCTGATGAAGATTGTCCAACAATCTTAGGGACAGTTATTTTCTGTGTCTTCATTGTATTAATTTTTCCGTGTTTTTACAAAGTGATATTCTAGTTGGAAAATATAAAGGGTAATGCTATAGTGTGCAACTTACACCTTACACCTTTTTGTGTTCACTTACACCTTACACTTACACCTTTTTTACCTTACACTTACACCTTTTGTGTAAGTGGCACATGGTGTGCAACTTATACATTTCATTTATACCTTTCACTTACACTTACACCTTACACTTACACTTACACCTTACACTTACACCTTTTGTGTTAGTGGCACATGGTGTGCAACCCACTTACACCTTTTGTGGGTTGCACACCTAAGAAAACTCCAAATATAAATAGTAGTCATATACTGTTTGGTAAATAGTAGTAATATAATGTTTATTTTCTTTGACAAATAGTAGTAATATACGGTTGTCTTTAACAAATTCAGAGTATTATTTTGTACAACAGTGTTGCAGAAAATTAGTGTATAGTATTTTATTTTTTTGATTTTAGTAACTAGAAAAGTAAAATTATTTTGTGTTATAATTTATTTTCTGGTTTTAATAACTAGAAAATTAATTTGTGTTTTGGTTTTTTTGATTTTTGTAATCAGATATTATGGCTACTGCAATTGAAAGTGGTATTCCAATTGTTACAACCACTTCGGTCTCGATCCAGAATCATGTTCAAGTTTCAATAAATCATGGAGAAAAACTAGAAAAATTTAATGGCACCGAGTTTAAGAGATGACAGCAGAAAATGCTATTCTATCGTATAACTTTAAATCTGACCCGGTTTCTCCGTGAAGTCCAGTACTGAAAGAGGATAAAAGTCATCGGCAAGTTGTTGTCGCTGTAGATGCCTAGAGACATTCTGATTTTCTGTGTAGAAACTACATCCTAAATGGCCTAGACAACATGATGTATAATGTTTACAGTCCTCTGAAAACAGCAAAAGAATTGTGAGATTCTTTGGAGAAAAAATACAAGACAGAGGATGCCGGCACAAAGAAATTTGTTGTCGGTAAATTTCTAAACTTTGTTATGGTAGACTCCCAAATGGTAATTTCTCAAGTTCAAAGTTTTCAATTAATTTTGTATGATATTCATGCTGAGGGTATGTCTCTGAGCGAGTCTTTCCAAGTCGCTGCATTAGTGGAAAAATTCTGATTTTCTGTGCAGAAACTACATCCTAAATAGTCTAGACAACATGCTGTATAATGTTTACAGTCCTCTAAAAATAGCAAAAGAATTGTGGGATTCTTTGGAGAAAAAATACAAGATAAAGGATACCGGTACAAAGAAATTTGTTGTCGGTAAATTTCTAGACTTTGTTATGATAAACTCCCAAATGGTAGTTTCTCAAGTTCAAAGTTTTCAATTAATTTTGCATGATATTCATGCTGAGGGTATGTCTCTGAGTGAGTCTTTCCAAGTCGCTGCGTTAGTGGAAAAATTACCACCGGTTTGGAAAGATTTCAAAAATTATTTAAAACATAAACGCAAAGAGATGACCATAGATGAACTGATTGTAAGACTAAGAATTGAGGAAGATAACCGTAAGACTGAAAAGATGAATGGTAAAAATCCCATTAAGTCTAAGGCTAATGTGGTTGAACAAGTGCCCAAACTACATAACAAAAAGAGGAAGTTCGCTAGAAATGGTTCTAAACAAGGCGACAATAATGGCAATAAAAAGTTCAAATGAAAATGTTATAACTGTGGCAAGACCAGACATCGAGCTTCTGATTCCTAAGAAGGATAGCAGAAGTACAAGCAAGAAGACCACCAATCAAGCCAATGTGACAGAGTTAGATTACATCTCTGATAGGGTAAATGACATCAATCTCTCTACTGTGGTGTTTGAGGCTAATTTGGTTGGAAATCCCAAGGAATGGTGGGTTGACACAAGAGCAACTCAACACATTGGCGCGGACAGAAAGATGTTTACTACTTATAATGAGCCTGCAAATGGTGAGCAACTTTTCTTGGAAAATTCATCTACTTCTGTTGTGGCTAGACAAGGGAAAGTAGTCTTGAAAATGACATCAGGGAAGGAACTGACCCTTAACAACGTAATGCATGTACCAGACATCTAAAAGAATTCAATTTCTGATTCTTTGTTAAGTAAAAATGGTTTTAGGCTTGTATTTGAGTCTGATAAATTTGTATTAACAAAGAGTGGTGTGTATGTTGGTAAGGGATACATGAGTGATGGTCTCTTCAAGTTGAATGAAATAACGGTTGTACCAAAACTTGCTATTAATAAGAATAATACATCTTTTGCTTATATTCTTGAGTCAAATTTATGGCATGGTAGATTAGAACATGTAAATTTTGATGCTTTGCGTAGATTAATTGGTTTGGATTATATATGAAAGTTTGAAATTGATTCTAATTACAAATGTGAGATTTATGTAGAAGCGAAACTAACTAAGGCTCCATTTAAATCGGTTAAAAGAAAAACTGAACCTCTAGAATTAATTCATACTGATGTGTGTGATCTTAAATTTGTTCAAACTAGAGGAGGCAAGAGGTATTTCATAACATTTATTGATGATTGCACAGGATATAGTTATGTATATTTATTTAGAAGTAAAGATGAAGCCTTAGAAATGTTTAAACTCTACAAAACTGAAGTTGAAAATCAACTTGGTAAAACCATTTAAATGGTTAGAAGTGATAGGGGTAGTGAATATGATGCACCTTTAAATGAATTTTGTGTACAACATGACATTATTCACTAAACTACAACATCCTATTCTCCACAGCAAAATAGAATTGCTAAAAGGAAAAATAGAACCCTTAAAGAAATGATAAATGCCATGTTACTAAGTTCAGGCTTATCGCAGAACTTGTGAGGGGAAGCAATATTGTCTGCTAATTATATTCTTAACAGAATACCCCACAAGAAAACAAATAGCACTCTTTATGAATTGTGGAAAGGTCGACCACTTTCCTACAAATACTTAAAAGTGTGGGGGTATTTGGCAAAGGTAGAAGTTCTTGTTCTGAAAAAGACTAAAATAGGACCAAAAGTAGTAGATTGTGTGTTTATTGGTTATGCTCATAATAGTAGTGCATATCGATTTCTAACTTATAAATCAGAAATACTTGATATAAATGTGAACACTATTATAAAGTCAAGGAATGCTGTGTTTTTTGAACATGTTTTTCCTTACAAGAAAGGACAAGAATTAAATTCACATAAAAGAACTTATGATTGTTCACAAAGTCAAGAGACTAATGACAATCAAACACAAGAGACTAGTAATGGTCTCGACCTACAGGATTTAACTGATGATGAACCAAGACAAAGTAAGAGAGCGAGAATATCAAAATCCTTTGGTCCAGATTTTCTAACAAGTATGTTAGAAAATGAACCTCAAAGCTTTATGGAAGCAATGACAGGTCCTGAAGCACCTTTGTGGAAAGAGACTGTTAATAATGAAATTGAATCCATTATGCAAAATCATACTTGAGAATTGGTGGATCTTCCACCTTGTTCTAAATCTCTTGGATATAAATGGATATTCATGAGAAAAATGAAGTAGATGGTTCAATAGACAAGTATAAAGCAAGACTTGTGGTAAAAGGTTACAGATAAAAGGAAGGTTTGAACTATTTTGACACATATTCTCCTGTGACAAGAATAACATCCATCCGCATGTTTATTGCTATAGTATCGTTGTATAATCTAGAGATACATCAAATGGATGTCAAGACAGCTTTCTATGGTGATCTAAATGAAGAGATCTATATGGAGCAACCCGAAGGGGTTGTAGTGCCAGGGCAAGAAAAAAAAGTTTGTCAGCTTGTAAAATCTCTTTATGGATTAAAACAAGCACCTAAGCAATGACATGGAAAATTTGATCATGCAATGCTTACTAATGGGTTTAAGATAAACAAATGTGATAAGTGCGTCTATGTTAACATTGACAAAGGTTATGTCATTATTTGTCTTTATGTGGATGACATGCTTATCATTGAAAGTAGTCAAAACATGATCAAATCAACTAAGGAAATGCTGAACAAAAGATTTGATATGAAAGATATGAGATTGCAGATGTTATATTAGGAATGAAAATTACTAAAACATCTTATGGGTATGCATTATCTCAATCTCATTATATTGAGAAAATTCTTGGTAAATATATCAAGGATGATATGAACGTAGCAAGAACACCTGTAGACATCAGTCTTTATTTATCAAAAAATAAAAGTGATGTGATGTCTTAGCTAAAATACTCCCAAATCATTGACAGCCTAATATACCTAATGAATTTTACTCGTCGTGATATAGCTTATACTATCAGTAAATTGAGTAGGTACACTAGTAATCCCGGAGAAGACCATTGGAAAGTTATCATTTGGGTTCTTAGATATCTAAGATTTACTAGTGATCATGGTTTGAACTTTACTTGATATCCTGCAGTACTGGAAGGCTATTGTGATGCAAATTGGATATCGGATACTAAAGATTCAAAATCCACCAGTGGATATGTCCTTACTATAGGTGGTGTTGCTGTTTCTTAGAAATCCACGAAAAAACATGCATCGCACGATCCACAATGAAATCTGAGTTCATTGCTTTAGAAAAAGTAGGAGAAGAAGCAGAATGGCTTCACCACTTCTTAGAAGACATTCCAATGTGGCCAAAACCTATGCCAGCTATCTGCATTCTTTGTGATAGTTAATCTGCAATAGGCGAGACGCAGTCATATGTATAATGGTAAGTCACCACATATTTGTCGTCGATATAATACCGTAAGGCAATTGCTCTCAAATGGAATAATCTCAATAGATTATATAAAATCTAAAGAGAATATTGTGGATCCGTTAACAAAAGGTTTGACTAAAGAACAAGTGTATAGTTCATCGAAGGGGATGTAATTAAAGCCTATTACATAAGAGTTATCATAATGGTAACCCTACTTAAATGACTGGAGATCCCAAGAACTAAGTTCAAAGGGATAATTAAGTTATGTATGACTCGCCAGAAATCACCAAGGGATTAAAGATCCCTACCCATTCCTATGGTAAGAGTGATATTTGCAACATGTGTTGTATGCAGGGATTTAAAGATAAGCTTCCCTTTTAATGATTACTTGTATATTGATTAGGTATAAAAATCAACATCAGTATAAGAGATACTCACAGTAAGAATCACCTATATGAGTATTGAACTGGAGCCAGTTCTATGAGAATAAAGAGGCTAAATTCTCTAAAAGCACTCACGAATAACCAGGAGGGTTCAAGGCCAAAATGAACACAACCGCAAGAACCACGATGTGTTAGAAGATATTTTGGGTGAAATCTATTGTCTTGGCTTACACAAACGGCTGAACAATTGAAGGCATCACGTCCATTGGTTAGCTAGTAAGTTCGATAGATTATCACTAGGGAAGGTTCAGGACCGAAAGCTACTTATCATGATGCAAGATATTTTCGATTTATACTCTTTCAACAAATTTTGCATATTGTTGCATTTTCGTTGTCATCAAATTCCATTCATGTGGGAGATTGTAAGAAATGGTTTTGAAAAAATAGATTTTTCCTCAACTTTGGTCTATTTTTAAAGTGGGACCCATGCGCCAAAGTTGGCAGGTCTAAATGATAACGCATTCTATGCCATGTTGTGATTCACGTAGTATATTTGGTTGCTCAAAACCATTATCGGGTGAATGAAAATTGAAGCCAAAGTGAGCTCCATAGAAATGGTATATTGGTGAAGTTTCCTTAAAGGTTTGAATTAAAGGTTTGTCACACATTGGTTTGGTGGGCAAATTTTTGTGGGTTTATAAAGCATGGGTTTGCAACTTGGGAAAGGCCTTAAGAGGTACTCAAGTTTTGTAAAAGAGTGAGGTATAGGTAAAATGGGCTAGACCCATTGGATCCAAAATAAACACACATGAGTGCGTCATTGTCCGTCCGTTAGGCCGGGTGAAATTGGACTTGGACTCAAAAGTGGTGTGAGGTTGGGTTGGGCTTGTCCGGCCCAATATTTATCTTTTTGGGAAAAAAACATTTGAATTTGTTTTTATTTTTTGGAAAATAAAATCTGTCCAAAAATTCAATTTTTTTTCTTTTCAAACAGATTTATATCTGTTCAAGTTCAAACCCAACAAGTTCTTATCTGTGTGAAATAAAACTGAACAGATTCAGTTTTTGTTCAAAATTCAAACCCAAATAGTGCCTTACTTGTTCAAACAGTGCCGAACAGGTATTATACTTGTCCAAATAGGTTTGCTACCTGTTTAATTCAAACCGAATAACCATTATTGCACATATAAATAGACAAGTCCCTCATTTGGTTTTTTACTCAATTTTCGTCCTCAAATCTGCTATCGCTCTCTGCATTTTGCTACATTTAATTTTTTGTGAGAAATAGTGTAAATACAAAGTGTGTTCGTTGTGCGAATAATTTGTAGTGTTGCTATTATTCGTTATTGATCATTTTATCCTAGGAGATAGACATCCACAATCTGAAAGCATCGTGGAGAGGACGAATCTGTCTTAAGGGCACAGTGTTAAACACTGGACTTGATTAAAAATTTGTTCAAGAAAATAATAATGTAAGTGCCTTGATTACTCTCCAGTTTATTTTTTTTTTCTATTCTAGATTTTGATTTTGTTTTTGCAACAAAATAAAAATCTGTTTGTTATTTATTTATTTTTATACATTGTTTTGTTTTTTGTAATCAAACGGTCTCTCTCATTTCCTTGATTTCTTCTGTGTTCTGTTTATTGTTAAGTACACAAACATAATTTATTCTTAATACAGTGAAGATTGTCCAACATGAGACAGGTAGGGGTTACAATGGAGTGGTCTAAACTTATCCATCCAGTAATTATCGTATTCAAATCCTATATTTTAATTGAATTTTTTAGACATTGATCAATTAATGGATTGGTACAAATTTTCCCATTTTAAAAATTAAAATCACATTTTACTCA
This sequence comes from Camellia lanceoleosa, assembly GCA_025200525.1. Taxonomy (NCBI): domain Eukaryota; kingdom Viridiplantae; phylum Streptophyta; class Magnoliopsida; order Ericales; family Theaceae; genus Camellia; species Camellia lanceoleosa. Next base: position 71,822,236 of record CM045764.1, read on the forward strand.
TAAGTTTAAATTTGACGGGCCAAAATTCAATCAAACTGGGTTACACATTTTTCATTCGACTTATATTGTTAACTTCTATAAGTTTTTCATTCGCATAGTTTTAATATTTTAATTTCTTTTCTACTTGTTAACATAATTCAAGTATTTTTCATTTTGTTTTTACCTTTATACATCTCATATAATTAAAAAACAATCAAATAACATAACATCTCATATAATTAAAAAATAATCAAATAACATAACATCTCATGTAATTAAAAAACAATCAAATAACATAACATCTCATATAATTAAAAAACAATCAAATAACATAACATCTCATATAATTAAAAAACAATCAAATAACATAACGTAATTTTATTTTTAATACCTATAAGTGGGGAAAAAAAACAAAACAACTAGCATCACACAAGGCTAGAAAACTCAACTAGGTTGGTCTTTCCTACCTTGAATTCAATCATGTGCTACCTCCCTTAAAAACTCCACAAGGTTAAACTAATACATCAAAATAAAATTACAATTATCAACCCAAAAGTGCACATTAAATATCATACACACACATATATATAATTATTAATATATTTTAATTGATTAAATTTGAATTCAACAGCGTAATTTTTTTTTTTTTTTGGATACATATCAACAATAAAAAAAATTGGACGGGATATTTTGAGTCGAGTTTATGGGATGGTGGGGCTAGACTTATCCATGTGGGTTCTTATGGACCAAATTCATGGGTAGGCTAGGGTCGCAAATCTTTGTCCAAAACCCTAAATTATCTTTTATGGGTTGGGATGTGTTGGACACTCAAGCCGGTTGGGATGAGCCATAGACTAAGTGGGCCGAGTTGGGTAATATTAGGTTGTTTTTCCGCGGGTTATTTGATGACCCCTAGAGGTAGGCTTCTCTCATGTTTTCAGCAATCGGATTGAAGGATTAATACATATAGCTCAACTAGTATATTATTTTTATAAAAAATCATATTCATCAAATATTAATAGTCACTTAATTAAATTATGTGACTATCGATAGTCAATTGATTAAATTATATTTGTATTAATGGTCTATTTTGAAGCGAACAATTTCTCCTCAGTCTGCAATCGGATTAGAAAGTGTTATCGGGCCGCAATGGGCCCCACTTCAGGCCCATCTTGATGATCCAAATTATTAATTTGTAGAGCTCGTTGAGTATATCATACTTGAAAAAATTCCCGTTGATCAGACTTTGATAGTCACTTGATCATATTGCATTTGTTTCATCGAAAATTATGATTTTAAAAATAAATTGCAGACACAAATGTAATCTAATAAAGTGATTATCGATATTCGATCAACATGATTCTTTGCAACAATGATGTATTCGATGAGTTCTACACATTAAATAGTTTGGATCATCGAGATGGTCCTGAGTTGGGTCCACCAAGACCCAACAGCACCATCTAGTCCATTTTCAAACGGAAAAAAGCTGTTCTCATTTTTAAAATCATACTTCTTGTTAATATAAATGCAATTCAATCAAGTAACTATTAATCCTATCAAAATGATTTTTTTTCTTTACTATTCTTCAATCAACATTAGGTGATGATGTTAAAAGTCAATTTATCATTCAGTCCTTCAATAATTTTGAGCAATCAAAGATTATGAACACTTTACACATGGACCCTTCTAAACAGTCATGTGAAACCCATTTTTAATTTGGCTCGAAAGATGACCAAAAATTTTAACTAATCAAAACTACTGTTCTAATAATTAAATTTAAAAAATTATTGTTCGGCCTATTTGTTTGGAAAACTTTATGATAATTGGGAAATGCTACAGGATGGGCTCTCCTAATCCATAATCCGGGCCAATGAAGTCTATCATAGGTTTTGTTTCGATAATTTGAACCGTTTATTTTATAAGATAGTTTATATATAGCATTCACACAAAAAAAATGGAAAAAATGCATATCAATGGTAATTTGAAAAAAATAATTATTTAATCTTGAAAAAAGTTTAAGATTTTAATTATTAATATTTATAAAGTTTATCATTAATTTGTAATAATTTTTTGAATCTACCATTGATGTGATATTTCTTTAAAAATTCGATATTAGCACCTATTCAATTTATCGAGTTTGTTACCCAAAAAATAAAAATAAAAATAAAAATGAATGATTTATTTTTAATAATACACTTGTCACCCATTTTTTTTTAATAAATGATATAGATGGTCCAACATAATTAATGATTTGGATCATCAAAAACAAGACCCATGAAAAGCCCCATGGGTCCAATTAGCACCCTCCAATCCAAATCATAGACAGGAGGGAATCAACTCCATGATAAAAATAGCCTTAAGAGTTGTTGTTAGTGTGGGAAATGTGTGCAAATAATGAATTAAAATATGAAAAAAGTGTTTCAAGATATATAAAATGTGTATTAAGATTATAAATATTTTGGCATTACGTGATTTTTATTGACTACACTTAGGACTGTCATTAATAAAACTCTAATTAAAATTATTTTTCTCTTAGATTTTTAACAATGATCTTCAGTTTATTTCTCTAAAATTATTTTTGACTCATAAATTGTACATATAAATTGAACCAAACATATAATGTAGATTTTCAAAAATAAAAAATATATATATCATTTGATTTAATCTCTATCTACAGTTTTACAGTAAAAATAGTTTAATAAGTTGAAATTTTTTAATTATTCTAATTTTGGATACACAAACGTATTTCAATAAATTACATGCTTTTGCTTATCTATACTATCTATCTACACTTATAAAGTGAACAGATTGGTGTCCATCATACTTTGCTTCTTCTTATGTCATGTGACATCTAAATTTCTCTATTTAAAAAAAAAAATAAATAACTACGTGAAACAACCCCCGAAACCAAGACCTTGCTCTTAAAAGATGAAATATTTTACCACTTGAACTATATACGTATAGTCATACTAATTTTATTATCATTTTATTTTTATTTTTACTTATATGCACATGTATCGCTTGTACCTGTTTGAATATTTTCAATAAAAATATAATAGTGATTTTAATACATCGGTTACAAGGTTTATTACAAAATCAATATAGAATTAAACATTATATGAGTATGTTACAAAAATATGTTGGAATATTTTTAATAAAAATATAATAGTGATTTTAATAAATCGGTTACAAGGTTTATTACGAAATCAATATAGAATTAAACCTTATATGAGTATGTTACCAAAAATATGTTTTAAATCTAATTTATGGTCATTCATTACCATACCATTGTTTATCCTATATATGTTTCAATAGCTCTACCTAATTTGGCGATACAATAAGTGATAGAAAAGATGGTTTGGGAGATGAAATATTTTACGAGAATTCTTTATATTTTATATTAATACTTTGAACAAATTTGGTTTGTGGCATGGTTTATGTTTTCTGGTAGTCATGAATATTAAGTGGGTGTTTGGGAAGTTACTATTTTAGTTTTTGGCTAAGCTAAAATATTTGTGTTTGGGAAAATGATTAGATTTTTTTTGTAATTGGATGTGATGTTTGTCAAAGAAAAAGTGAAATGATTATGGATTTATTGTAATATTTTGTCTTATTGGCTTTTTTTTTGTGTGTGTGTGTGAATTTTAACCTAAATTAGGCTAAAATTTCACTTCCCAAACAACCGATAAGGGATGCTCTGATCAACATGGATTTTGTAATGCTCAGATATTTAAACACCATTTTATAAGTTACCAATCCATTATTATCATTCAATTCCACAACGTTAATGTGATTTAGAGAAAGAAAGACAACAAAATAATATTATATCTGTAAATCACCTTTCAAGACTAAGGACCTTGATTACAATAAAATAATGTTATATCTCGATAAATAAGCTCGATAGCTATAGGCAAACACATCAAAGAAACTCCAACGCTCCATGTAGAATTCCATTCACTTGTCACGATAACATCATTCATCTTCATCACCTGGTATTTGAGGATATTCAGGCCATAAAAAGGGAGTGAGCTTTTACACCTAGTAAAAAATAAACTTAACAACAAGTATAAGTGTTTGAGATGATGCTCATGCTATGCCATGCATCCGACTCAACTTCATTTTGAAACTCATGTGTGAAATGCATAGTTTGTTCTTGATGTTAACATAAATTTCAGAACATAAACCTTAAACTTCGGATCAATTACCATGTGTATCAACAAGAAATCAAGACAAAATGACATACCTGAATCTATTGATGAATGATTAAACGGAAGCGTGATTATCAATAAACTCTTTGTTATTGACTATGTTATTGCCTTCTAATCCTTTCCCCTTTGGTGCCTTATGTTTCTCCTTGAGAGAATTTAGAAAACATGGCAGTGTTCTTTTTCACCACTTGGGAAGGAATAGGGACCATAACCTTTTAAAGGTTGTAATTGGTTTTCATAACTGAAAGTTATAAAGTCCCATGAAACCACCATATGGGATATTAAACAGACATCAGTTACCCATTAACTATTAAACTAATTAATTAGCCATTAAACCAATTAATTAGTCATTAAACCAACTTTAACCAATATGTTTTAATTTCTATTTCTGCCCCTCATAGAAATAGAAATTATACAACTAGTATCTACACATTAGGTCCATAACACATATACCCTTAAGCCTATTAACTAAATTGAATCACTTAAATTGTAGGCTTTTTATAAATGATAACACCACATTTAATTATGTGGTCCCATTGAGACATTATCTAACAAAGTTTTCTGGCTGCACCATATAAATTGTTTCTTTAATGTCACCATTAAGAAAAGCTGTTTTGACATCCATCTGATGCAACTCAAGATCAAAATATGCAACAAGCGCCATAATTGTCCTAAAAGAATCTTTCGAAGAAACTGGAGAGAAAGTTTCTTTAAAGTCAATTCCTTCTTTTTGAGTAAAGCCTTTGGCTACAAGACGTGCCTTATACCTCTCCACATTACCATTTGAATCCCTTTTGGTTTTAAATATCCATTTACAACCTCACGCTTCGACCAACTGGTAATGAGACAAGTTCCCAAACTTTATTGTCTTGCATAGACTTATATTCTTCATTCATGGCTTCTATCCACTTATGAGAGTTGGAACTTTCCATGGCTTGACGAAAGTTGATTGGATCATCTTTCGACATTCCATTTTCTACCTCATGTTCCTGGAGATATACAATATAATCATCTGAAAGTGCAAATCTCCTTTCTCTTGTGGATCGCCTTAATGGCACAGATTCTTGAGGTTGAGGTTGTAGAGTTTGTTCCTCAGGAATAATTACCTCATCTTGAATGGGGGTTTGAACTATATTATCTTGAACAACATTGTCTGGTTGAGGATCCGAAATTACTTCTCGAGCAATGACAGGTATAGGAACCTGTGATTGGTCAAAAGTAGTAGTAGTAAGTGGGATTACTCCTGCTTCCTCCTCAAAGACAATGTCTCTAACTGGATTTCTCCCCCCAAACTCAACATCCTCAAAAAATGTTGCAATTCTCGTCTCAAATATTGACTTATTTGTGGGATCATAAAACTTGTAACCCCGTGATCGTTCGGCATAGCCAATAAAGTAGTTGCTAATGGTTTTAGAGTCCAATTTTCGTTCATGAGGTTTATAAGGCCTCGCCTCAGCAGGACACCCCCACACATGCAAATGGTTTAGACTAGGCTTTCGCCCAACCCAAAGCTCATAAGGTGTTTTTACAACTGCTTTAGTTGGCACCCGATTTAAGATATAAGTTGCTGTCTTTAAAGCCTGTTAAAGTAGAATGACTGATCATACTTCTTACCATATCCTTAAGAGTTCGGTTTAAATCTCTCAGATACACCATTCATGCTAGGTGATCCTGGCATGGTGTATTGTGGGACGATTCCACATTCCTCCAGGTATTTTGCAAACGGTCCTGGACGTTGTTCACCTGATCCATCATATCTGCCATAGTATTCACCACCACGGTCAGACCTGACACTTTTAATCCGTTTGTTGAGTTGTAACTCAACTTCGGCCTTAAATTTTTGAATACGCCCAAAAGGCGTGATTTCTCATGGATAAGAAATAGATACCCATATCTGGAATAGTCGTCTATGAATGTGATAAAATATTGTTGACCATTCCAAGACGCCATAGGGAACGGGCCACAAATGTCCGTATGAATTAATTCTAAGACATCTGTAGTCCTATGGGCACCATATTTCTTTATTTTGGTCTGTTTTCCCTTGTTACACTCAACACGGACATCAAAATCTGAAAAATCAAGAGAGTCCAAAATTCCATCGACACAAGGCTCAACTTTAGATTTAGAGATGTGACCTAGGCGTTTGTGCCATAATGAGGCTGAATTTTCCTTAGTTAATTTACGCTTGGTACCTCGTGATTCCACGTGCAAGGTTGCATTATAAGATGCAATAGTTTCAAGCAAATATAGATTATCAAACACATTAAGTAAACCAGTACCAACAACATTGGAATTAATAGACATACTAAACTTCATATTTCCAAAAGAACAATAATATCCCAATTTGTCCAATACGAAACAGAATTAAATTCCGTCTAAAGGGCGGTACAACAAAAGTGTCTAATAAATCCAAATAATAACCGGTTTTGAGAATAATCTAAAGTGTGCTATTGCTCGCACTTCTATTGACTTGCCATCACCCACAAAGATGTATCTTTCGGCATCATTGGCTTTCTAGTTCAGTAACCTGCATAGAAACACATATGTGAGTAGTAGCACCGAATCTACCCACCAAGTGTTTCTTGGTCATCAAGCTAAATTTATTTCGAATGCACCAAAACATGAAATGTACCTTTCTTTACGCCAAAGCGGCGTATTTGGCACAATCCTTCTTTACGTGTCCGGGCTTGCCACAAAAGAAACAACCATCCTGCACTTTGTTTCTTTGGTTCCGACCTTGAGGAATAGCAACTTCCTTTCCTTATGCTTTCTTTTTGCGTATGCTTGGAGGTGCTTGCCGGATGAGCACTGTCGTCCTTTTGCTTCAATCTCTCTTCCTCTTGCACACAAAATGAAATGATCTCATTGAGAGTCCATTTCTCCTTCTGATTATAACGACCTTAAATTGGTTAAATTGTGCAGAAGAGAGATGAGAACTAAATGCACGAGCAAATCATCGATAGGTCGAGCTTTAGTGCCTTAAGTTTTGAAGCAAGATGAGACATTTCCATGATGTACTCGCGAACATTACCCTTGCCTTTATACTTTATTGAAATCAAGCTTGCTAAAGCGTGCTTGTTTTGACCTTATCGCTTTTAGCAAAACGCTTTTGAATTTCTGAAGAAATTCGCCATAAACGATAACATCCTCTGTTATTGCACCGAAAGACTTACGGAATCCCACACTTCATGATCATAAGACTTAGCCTTTGTTAGAACGATCCCACTTTTCAAAGTACACAATTTCCTCGAGTACTTTGTGCGTTGAAGGAAACATTCGGTTTTGGCATCCTTAATGCCAAGTCTATGTCCATCTTGTAGAGAACAATCAATATGTTCTCTTTCCGGTCCTTAAAGTTTGTTCCATTTAACATTGGAACATTATTCATGTTAGCAGAGATTGAAGTAGTCGACATTAAAATTTGAATCCAAAAGAAAATAAAAGGAATAAACAATTATGCTCACATTAAGTTACCAAAGCAGATAATCTCTAAATAAATTAATTTAATGACAACATCTCAAGATACCTAGCACAACATTAATACCAAACCTTTGGGTAGTGATATTAGCTAAGTGGTATTCTTGTTGTAATGATCAAACATTGACAATAAGTTATGTCAAATAACAAATCTATCTTTGGATGGATTTATTATTCACATTAGGTTTCCTTTACAATTGGCACATGTTTATCACCACAAAATGTGTGTGTAATTACGCCAAGTATTAATCATGTCTTTGGACCGATAAATACCGCATGAGATACACAGACATGAATATCAAAACATTCCATATAAAACAATCTAGACAAGAGATCACTTTTGTGACATCTTGTTTGAATTGACTTATATTTAGAACGTTAGGAAATGAAATTCTTTGTGAGCGTTGTATAAATTACGATAAATTTAAAGATTTCTTAATTTGTTACCCGAAATATTATATAATCTGCAGCAATCCCAATTATATACATACATATATAAATAGAATTGACGGGTCCAAAAACAAACCCACGACCGAATCATTTTACAATTCCGAAAAGCAGATTGCCATTTTCACGAGAATAAAAGCAGAAAAAAGCAATTTACATCCATAAGAAAATTGAATCGATTTCAGAAACTAAATAGAATGAATAAAGCATATCAATTATGATAATACACATGATAATGTAGGCTCTGATACCAATTGTTAACATAAATTTCAGAACATAAACCTTAAACTTCGGATCAATTACCATGTGTATCAACAAGAAATCAAGATAAAATGACATACCTGAATCTATTGATGAATGATTAAACGGAAGCGTGATTATCAATAAACTCTTTGTTATTGACTATGTTATTGCCTTCTAATCCTTTCCCCTTTGGTGCCTTATGTTTCTCCTTGAGAGGATTTAGAAAACATGGCATTGTTCTTTTTCACCACTTGGGAAGGAATAGGGACCATAACCTTTTAAAGGTTGTAATTGGTTTTCATAACTGAAAGTTATAAAGTCCCATGAAACCACCATATGGGATATTAAACAGACATCAGTTACCCATTAACTATTAAACTAATTAATTAGCCATTAAACCAATTAATTAGTCATTAAACCAACTTTAACCAATATGTTTTAATTTCTATTTCTGCCCTTCATAGAAATAGAAATTATACAACTAGTATCTACACATTAGGTCCATAACACATATACCCTTAAGCCTATTAACTAAATTGAATCACTTAAATTGTAGGCTTTTTATAAATGATAACACCACATTTAATTATGTGGTCCCATTGAGACATTATCTAACAATTGACCCAACTCATTAACCATTGTCATAACCAAACAACTTTCATTTTTTAATAAAACTCCATGTTACATATCTCAAACACTCACTACATTTACCGGCCACCAAGCATGGTAGGGCAAGTGGACACCTCTTACTTTTAAAAGAAAACTTCCACATTTACTAGCTACTAAGCACGGAAGGGCAATTGGACACCCATTTTATTTTAAAAACACCTCCACATTTTCCTGCCATCAAGCATGGAAGGGAAATTGTACACCCATAAATCGTTTCAACCATATCCCCCACATTTACCAGCGTTTAGCACGGAAGGGCAGTTGGGCACCTTTACCAAAATACCGATAACATTCTCACATTTTCTGGCCTCCGAGCATAAAAAGGCAATTAGGCACCTCAACATACACAACGCAATCCCTAAACCACACACACACTTTTAAATAACTCAACACTCAATCCGAAACTATGTGAATGCAATGCAATGCATGAATTTCCAAACATTCCAATTTATCCAAAATTTCATTTAATTGTACAAAAGCTCATCAAGTAAAAATTAATGAAATATTTACACTTTCATGACTCCAAGACCTTCTCATTACCATCCATAAATCCCGAACGAGGTATTAACATTACATTCGTTCAACATTTCCCAAGTGACCACACTATTCAACTTCCATAGATTCTTTATAATATCATCATAAATAAAAAATTCCTCTTACTCACATATAATCAAGCAAAATCAATTTTGATTTCAACACAAGGTGTCAATTGATTCAAACCCTCTTTTAAACAAAATTCCCAAATCTAAAGTTTCAGGAAAAATTGGGGGTTTTTCTAATTTCTTTGTTAAGTCCATAAATCATCAAATTTTATTCATCAATATATTAAAACATTTTACACATTTCAAAATTTGAGTGAAAACCTCATTTGTGTACATAAACAACTTAGCATTAAGGATTTCTAACTCATAATACCCCAAAATCCCAAAATGTCACAAAATCTCACAAAGTCATATATATATATATATATATGGTTAAAAGAATCCCCTACCTCAAGAAGGTGAGCAAACAACAAAGACCCAAGGAAGAACTAGGATGAAATCGCAATCTAACCGGTCAATAGCACGATCTACACTTCTCTTTCACTTTTCTTGTAAGATCTATGGTGAATTCTTAGTACAAAGCCATGAAATCAAAGGTTTGGGGGCAAGGGCTTTCGGATATGGAGGATTAAAGGAGAGAAAAGAGAGAAAAGTGAGAGAAAATGAACAAAATGTGGGTTTTATATTGGCTAATCCCGAACAGACCACTCAAGCCACCACTCTTGTGCTCGAGCGATGAAACCTTCACTCGTGCGCAGAACTCATACTCACAGAACTTCAGACCGAACTAAGGCAGACTGCTCGAGCGACCATTCATGCGCTCAAGCGAACTTCGACATCTTCCAGAATCTCAGACTTGCAAAAAGTACTAGATGGCCTGTAAGACCGCTCAAGCGAACACTTCTTTGCTCGAGCAAAGAAGAAAATTTTTAGATTATTACAATCTTCCCTCCTTACAAAATTTCGTCCTCAAAATATGCTATGACATCGACTAAACCGAAAAAACCACATAATCTACATGCTAAAGAGTTTCATTTTCCCTATAATTTACACAACTTGAATTTTCAAGGCCCGAAAAAGGTTAAAAGAAATAGCTATGGGTTTAACATTCATTGAGCAATCATGAATGGTTTTATAATCGACAACGTCTTCGAGGGAAGTTTTCAAATACAAGAATTCTACACAATCGAAACAAATGATTTCTCAGACAACATAATTACCACCTCAACACTTCAATGAATAAGACTATAGTGAGCAATAATTCAAGAATTGATCATTCTAGAGCGCAATTACAACAATAGGGTGTTTAAATTTCGAATTTATGGTGTAACCTCCATATTCTAATTCTAATACCAGTACTCCACGGTTCTCCTAAGTTATGAGAAACAACTCTAGATGATGAGTATTTCCTTCGACTCATTCACAAGGATCTCAAGGTAATTAATAGAAATGAACTGTTCCCATTTTGTATGGGTTCTCAATAGTAGATGAAATGACACAAGGATATGGATGACACTACGACCCATAAAACTCAATAGTGTTTACCAGACCATAGTCTCGCAAGGATGGTTTTCACACACTTAAGAGCTTACTATCTGCACTTTAATCATACGCCAACACTTGACAATAACTGAAAAGTCAGCAACCAAAATCCCCAAGGATGGTACTACCTACTTGCCACAAGAAGCTCGCAATCAACAAACAAGGGAAAATAGTTTACCAACATAACTTGTGATATAAAAATAATATATAATTCTGCCCAACGACTTAGATGTAACACCTTTGTTAAAATAGAATACTAAGTGGTTCCTACTAGTCAACACTTCAACTCGAGGGTGATTCCAACAATTAGCGGCATTACGAGGCGAAGAATTTGAATGATTCTAGTTCACCGCGGCAACATACCCAAACATAATTTCATCAATCCGTACCAAACTCAACACAATGCAACTAAGCGATGCATAAGAAGTAATCATTCATTCTAACAAAAGAAATTTTCTCATTATCTTGAAACATTTCCAAATCTTTCTTTCAACAACAAACCCGGTGATCTTCAACCATCACCCAACAACAACCATTATTTTCACGGTGATGCCACAATGCTAACACAATATTTATATTTTATAATCCAATTAGAAGTTACCAAAATGTCAACAACACAACAAATTACAAGGAAAGATCTCACAACATCTATCATATAACAACGCAAAGCGCTCACAAAACCAAGGTCCCATCACTAAATCCAACCAAAATAATTTCTCACCAACTCACACAAATTCTTTTACCCGCACATTCATCAATAAAACTTCGATAACATGAAATTTTAGTGAATTGTAGCTCTACGGTCGTTATCTAAGTTCAATAGTGATTGTATCCTAACATCTAACCCCACCATAAGTACTCAATTAATTTGACTACCCCATTGTGATTACTCAGTCCGACTGTTGATCGTGATCTTTCTCTTTCTCGTCTCTAACAAGCCTGGCTACACCAAAGTTACCTGATCCTATGTCTCTCAAAATCTCAATCCTTTCCATGTTTGTTTATCACCAAACACCCTTCCCTTACAACAATAAAAACTGTTTTTGGTTTCTCACTCGCTCTCCCTCCCTTCCTCTCCCCTCCTTCCTTCCTTATATCAATCAATCAATCAATTTGTATTTGTTGAGAGCATTCCATTTTTCTTTCAAATCAATAGTTGTAAAGATATTTTCTCTCATCAAGCCTTTCCAAAGTCCAAACCAACCAATGATTTGAAGGTCTTGATTCATAAACTAATTTTATCTCTATATCCTGATTGCTGATCATTGAAAGTAAAATTGATAAACTAAAATTGATAAACTAAACATCATCTATATTCAAGGAAAGGTATTCAGCCCCCATTGTGAGGAGTTTTTTTACTTTCATTAAATCAGATGCCTTTGGTAAGTTGGTCTTTCAGACGGGTGTAAATCGTATATTGACACTGTTTTAAATTCGGATGCATAATTTTGGTCTGAGCTTTGATGTTTTACATTATATACAGGAGATGTGCATTGCATTCAAGTTGTCTATACTCCATACGGCATAAATATGAGATTAAATACGGAATTTTTAATCAAATTGGATGCCTCTAGGGTTGCAGATTGCTTTTCTCGGAGAGAGAGGGTTTATGAGTAGCATAGAAGGGAAAGACAGAGAGATAGAAGGATCCATATCTTGAGGAAGAGGTCAGATGGAAGGAGTTGCAGACAACGCTGAAGGAGAAGATCGATTTCGTGCTGAAGGAGCAGATCGATATCGTGGGAATGACGAGTTTGGAGAGCCTTTAATCACTCTCCAATTGAAGCCAGCAAAGAAGGCAAGAGAGAAAATAGGAAGCCCTTTAGCCAGCACATTGGAGTGACAATATTAGGGTAATAATAGTTAAAATAGCTAACAGGATAAATTGCCTCTTCCATTGGAGTTGCTCTTATACGGAGAATGTTAATCCATTTAGCTTAAGAGTTTTCTTATAAACTAATTAGTCTTTTTTATTTTAAAAAATTGCATTTTTTTTTTTGATTTGGTACTATTTGAGTTTAAGTGAATGTCCTTTTGTGATTTATTTTTCTAATTTTCTGATTCGTTTTTGGGGTGAGAATGGAAACGCGAGGTGTGAAAGATTATTTTTTATGAGATTGGTGGCTGAAATGTTGATTGTTAATCGTGAAAATTTATATTTCTGTTAGTGTGATTTTTTGGTGTTATATTGAAATGTTATATTAGAGTGCTACTTTTGAAAAAAAAAAAAAATACACTAAGAAATTTGTGTGTTACATTGATTGGAGAATATTACGTTGGAAAAAAATACAATATATACATATATATATATATATATTTTTGGAATGTTACGTTATTACATTTGAGAAAAGTGCAATAAGAAGTTTTTTAGTATGTTATATTAGAGTATTATGTTTGAAAAAAGTACATTAGGGAGTTTCTACGTATTACATTGATTGGAGTGTTACGTTTGGAAAAAGTACACTAAGGAGATTTTTTTTTTAAAATGTTATGTTGTTATGTTTGAGAAAAATACACTAAGGAGTTTTTAAATGTGTTATATTGAAGTGTTACGTTTGGGTTTACGTTTGTGGATAACACTAAGGAGTTTTTAAGTGTGTTATATTGAAGTGTTATGTTTGGGGTTTTGTTTGTGGATAGTATACTAAGGAGTTTTTTAGTGTGTTACATTGGAGTGTTACGTTTAGAAAAAGTAGGACATTTTTAGTGTGTTACATTGATTGGAGTGTTATGTTTGGGAAAAGTATACTACAGAGTTTTTTTTTGGAATATTACGTTATTACGTTTGACAAAAGTACACTTAGAAGTTTTTTAGTATGTTACATTGGAGCGTTACATTCTTAAAGTGTTATGTTTGGGAAAAATACACTAAAGAGTTTTTTTAAGTGTTACGTTTAGTAATTTCAACATTATGACAAAACCAACATTATCCTTCAACGCACAACACACGTACGTTTATGTTTGGCCCTTTATGTAATTCACACTAAAATGAGACCTTTGGGTCCATAGAATGAAAAAGAAAAAAGGAGGACAAAACAATCCATAAGATCACTATTTGAAATTTATTGATTCTCCACTCATTTTTTTAACCTCAACAAAACAACCAAAACATAACAAATTAATTAATTAACAAGCTTATTTTAAAGGAATTGAATTTATAATCTTCGAACAATTAGATAAGTTAGTATGATAAAATTGAAAATTAACTATGCAAAAACACATTATAAATTATAAGATACTAAAATATGGTAAAAGTAAAATTAAAGTTAAAATTAAATAAAAAGGATAAATAATATTTTTCATCTCTATTGTCTAATTCAAATTTTATAGTCCATATTGTTTTAATTTGAATAATTGTCAAGAAATAATTTTTTTTTTATATTTTATATGTAGGTTATTATGAGTTAATTTGCGTGCACCAAACTATGTCTTTATAGTTTAAACAAGCCTTCCGAAACAGAGTTTACCCTATGATTCATGGCCGCAAGAATTTTTACTAATGAGAGAAGTCAAATCTAAAACTTAAAGGGAACAAACCTCCAAATAATGGGAGCGCAGTGAGAGATGATATGATGCTATGATTGAATAAATTGTCTTGCAAATTAAGCACCTTTAGCTTGCTTAAGACAGATAATCTTTCAAAACCTGAAAAAAAGAAAAAGAAATAAACAAGTCAATTTTCATTTCAAAACACCACATCCTCACAACTAAAAAGGAAATACAAAAATTGATATGAAATCCATTTTCTTAAAATAAAAAAGAGATAAATTCACAAATAGTTCTTATCATTTTCATTCTTAATATTTCAATGCATCAACTTGGTTCCCAACCTATTAATTTTTTTCATTAAATGTTCCCTAATTGATATGAATAAAAAAGAGATAAATTCACAAATAGTTCTTATCATTTTAATTCTTAATATTTCAATGCATCAACTTGGTCCCCAACCTATTAATTTTTTTCATTAAATGTTCCCTACCTCCGTGTCTGTTTATCATTGATAACGAAAGTAAAGACATTTTCATCAAATCACCTATGGCACTGAATAAGTTGGAGATTAAATTGATATAATTAAAATATCAGGTACCAAAATAACATAAATCGCATATTTGGGATTGATTAGATTTTCTAGTTTGGGTAATGTATAAATTTGGTTTTACAAAAATATCCAATTACTTCTGTTGTAAATTGTAGATGAAAACGAAAGTAGAGATTATTTAATGAAAAAATTAATAAATTGGGGGATAAATTGACACATTTGAAATATTAGGGACTAAAATAATAGAAGACACATCCTTTGGGGACCATATGTGTATTTAACTCAAATAAAAAATAAAAAAAAAAACACAAAATACATAATTCCATCACAAATTAACGTAAGAAAATGTCTAAAATTTTGTGGTTGATATTACAAAAGTTTGTGACTTGATTGAAATATTTTTTATTACGCTAATTTGTAGCGAGATTATACATTTTGTGATTGATATTACGAAATTTTATGATAAAATTATGCTAATTTGTGATAGGCTTTCCCGCATTGTTAACATACCTGAATGCATTGTAAAACCATCAAGCATATTAAAACTAAAATTCAGCTCCTCCAAGTTAATCAAATGTTTAAGATCTGGTCACAAGTCAAGAAAATGAGAGTATCAGGCTTCGTTTGGTGGAGCTTTCAAAATATAGTTTGACACATACTTTTGAGTGTGGTGTTTGTTTAGTGTTTTTAAAAAATAATTCCACACTCACTTTTGAAAACTTTTTCCAAGGTGGGAAAATTTGGGTTAACCGGACGTCCTACCTGATGTCCCACCGGTCATTCGGCTGATTGACTGAAATAGTGTTCAGTGTTTTTTTTTTCCCTTTCCTTGCACCTGTTATTTTTACATTACAATATATATATATATATTTGTGAATTTTAAATTTTTTTTATGAGCTTTGAATAGAATTTTGGATTGTGTGTTTGATTATGAGTTGTAACTTTTTGTATCAAATATCATATGTCACATCACTCAATTCAAACTCAATTTAAAACCCTTTTCAAAACTCATAATCAAATAAATTTTTCACACTCAAATTGTAATTCCAAAACTCACAAACTCAAAATACACGTGACCTACGAACTGGTTTAATGTTTTTCGACTCAGCTATGTGTTCAATTCTGAAGTCCAAAAGGTTTAATTTGAATTCCACTTAAATTTCATCCTATTTTGTTTTCTTTTCTCTAACTTTCTCTTTTTCTCTTGTAGCACACAAGAAGAAAGTTTCTCAAAAACTCTCTCCGTCTTTCTCAAATGTTCTCTATTTTGTTCTTGTAACTAATTAGCTTTGGTAAATAATAGTTTCACTAGCTTAAGTGGCCGTGTTTAGCTCAAACTAATCTTGCTTGGCCTCCAAGAAAGAGATTTTACCGAGTAATTGTAATTTAACGATATTAGTTTACCTTAAGCACCTCATTTAAGGTTCTCTAAATCACCTTTGTGTTCAATTCTCAAGTACGAAAGGATGAATTTGAATTCCATTTAAATTTCATCCTATTTCGCTTTCTTTTCTCTAACTTTCTCTTCTAGCACACAAGAAGAAAGTTTCTCAAAAACTCTCTCCGTCCTACTCGAGCATTCTCTATTTTGTTCTTGTAACTAATTAGCTTTGGCAAATAATATTTTCACTAGCTTAAGTGGCCGTGTTTAGCTCAAACTAATCTTGCTTGGCCTCCAAGAAAGAGATTTTACCGAGTAATTGTAGCTTAACGATATTAGTTAACCTTAAGCACCTCATTTAAGGTTCTCTAAATCACCTTTGTGTTCAACTCTCAAGTACAAAAGGATGAATTTTAATTCCCTTTAAATTTCATCCTATTTCGCTTTCTTTTCTCTAACTTTCTCTTCTAGTACACCAGAAGAAAGTTTCTCAAAAACTCTCTCCGTCCTACTCGAGCGTTCTCTATTTTGTTCTTGTAACTAATTAGCTTTGGCAAATAATAGTTTCACTAGCTTAAGTGGCCGTGTTTAGCTCAAACTAATCTTGCTTGGCCTCCAAGAAAAAGATTTTACCGAGTAATTGTAACTTAACGATATTAGTTTACCTTAAGCACCTCATTTAAGGTTCTCTAAATCACCTTTGTGTTCAATTCTCAAGTACGAAAGGATGAATTTGAAATCCCTTTAAATTTCATCCTATTTCGCTTTTT
The DNA here is from genome assembly GCA_025200525.1 of Camellia lanceoleosa. Taxonomy (NCBI): domain Eukaryota; kingdom Viridiplantae; phylum Streptophyta; class Magnoliopsida; order Ericales; family Theaceae; genus Camellia; species Camellia lanceoleosa. Next base: position 71,839,533 of record CM045764.1, read on the forward strand.
TTTTTCTCTAACTTTCTCTTCTAGCACACAAGAAGAAAGTTTCTCAAAAACCCTCTCCGTCCTGCTCGAGCGTTCTCTATTTTGTTCTTGTAACTAATTAGCTTTGGAAAATAATAGTTTCACTAGCTTAAGTGGCTATGTTTAGCTCAAACTAATCTTCCTTAGCCTCAAAGAGAGAGATTTTACGGAGTAATTGTAATCTAACGATATTAGTTTAACTTAAACACGTCAGTTATGGTTATCCAAATCGCCTTTGCGTTCAATTCTCAAGTACAAAAAGATGAATCAGAATTCCCTTTTATTTTCATCCGATTTCCCTTTCTTTTCCCTGTCATTCTCATTCTGCTCTCAAGAAGAATGATTTTCTCTAACTCTATCCGTCCTTCGCCCGCCTTCTCTTTTTTGCTATCGGAACTAATTGCCGTAGGCAAGCAATAGTTTCATTAGCTTAGGATGGCCAAGTTTAACTCAAACTAATCTTGCTTAGCCACTAGGAAAGAGATTTTACTGAGCAACTGTAGCTTAACGACATTAGTTCAACTTCAGCAACTCATTTCATGTTTTCCAAATCACCTAAGTTTTCAATTCTCAAGTCCAAAAAGGAGGAATTTGAATTCGCTTTAATTTTCAACCAATTTCCCTTTCATTTCTCTAACTTTCCCCTCAACCTCTCAAAAAGAAAGTTTCTCTCTAACTCTCTCCGTCCTTCTCCAAGCTTCTCTCTTTTGTTCTAGGAACTAATTGTCTTAGACAACTAATAGTTTCATTTGCTCAAGTTTAACTAAAACTATTCTTGCTTAGCCTCCAAGAAAGAGAGTTTATTGAGTAACAGTTGCTTAGCGATATAAGTTTAACTTAAGCGACTCGTTTAATGTTTTCCAAATCACCTAATTGTTCAATTCTGAAATCCAAATGGTTGAATTTGAATCCCCTATCAATTTCATCCTATTTCGCTTTCTTTTCTCCAATTTTCTCTTCTAGCACACAACAAGAGACTTTCTTAAAAACTCTCTCCGTCCTTCTCGAGCGTTCTCTATTTTGTTCTTGTAACTAATTAGCTTTGGCAAATAATAGTTTCACTAGCTTAAGTGGCCATGTTTTGCTCGAACTAATTTTGCTTAGCCACCAGGAAAGAGATTTTGCTGAGTAATTGTAACTTAACGATATTAGTTTAATTTAAGCACGTTATTTGAGGTTCTTTAAATTGCCTTTGTGTTCAATTCTCAAGTACCAAAGGATGAATTAGAATTCGCTTTTATTTTCATCCTATTTCCTTTTCTTTTCCCTAACATTTTCATTCTGTTCGCAACAAGAAAGCTTTTCTCTAACTCTCTCCGTCCTTCTCCCGCCTTCTCGTTTTTGCTATTAGAACCAATTGCCGTAGGCAACCAATAGTTTCATTAGTTTAAGTGGCCAAGTTTAACTCAAACTAATCTTGCTTAGCCACTAAGAAAGCGATTTTACTGAGCAATTGTAGCTGAACGATGTTAGTTTAACTTAAGCAACTCGTTTCATATTTTCTAAATAACCTAAGTGTTCAACTCTCAAGTCCAAAAGGCTGAATTTGAATTCGCTTTAATTTTCATCCTATTTCCCTTTCATTTCTCTAACTTTCTCTTCAAGTTCTCAAGAAGGAAGCTTCTCTCTAACTCTCTCTGTCCTTCTCCAACCTTCTCTCTTTTTGTTCTAGGAACTAATTCACTTGGACAACTAGTAGTCTCATTAGCTCAAGTTTTTTTTTGGGTGAATAAATTAGCTCTAGTTTAACTAAAACTATTCTTGCTTAGGCTTCAAGAAAGGGAATTTATTGAGTAATAGTTGCTTAACGATATGAATTCAACTTAAGCGACTCGTTTAATGTTTTCCGAATCACCTATGTGTTCAATTCTGAAGTGCAAAAGGTTGAATTTGAATTCTCTTGAAATTTCATCCTATTTCGTTTTCTTTTCTCTAACTTTCTCTTTTTCTCTTCTAGCACACAAGAAGAAAGTTCCTCAAAAACTCTCTCTGTCCTTCTCGAACGTTCTCTATTTTGTTCTTGTAACTAATTAGCTTTGGCAAATAATAGTTTCACTAGCTTATGTGGCCATGTTTAGCTTAAACTAATCTTGCTTGGCCTCCAAGAAGGAGATTTTACCGAGTAATTGTAACTTAACGATATTAGTTTACCTTAAGCACCTCATTTAAGGTTCTCTAAATCACCTTTGTGTTAAATTCTCGAGTACGAAAGGATGAATTTGAATTCCCTTTAAATTTCATCCTATTTTGCTTTCTTTTCTCTAACTTTCTCTTCTAGCACACAAGAAGAAAGTTTCTCAAAAACTCTCTCCGTCCCTCTCGAACGTTCTCTATTTTGTTCTTGTAACTGATTAGCTTTGGCAAATAATAGTTTCACTAGCTTAAGTGGCCATGTTTAGCTCAAACTAATGTAACTTGGCCTCCAAGAAAGAGATTTTACCGAGTAATTGTAACTTAACGATATTAGTTTACCTTAAGCAGCTCATTTAAGGTTCTCTAAATCACCTTTGTGTTCAACTCTCAAGTACGAAAGGATGAATTTGAATTCTCTTTAAATTTCATCATATTTCGCTTTCTTTTCTCTAACTTTCTCTTCTAGCACACAAGAAGAAAGTTTCTCAAAAACTCTCTCCGTCCTGCTCGAGCGTTCTCTATTTTGTTCTTGTAACTAATTAGCTTTGGCAAATAATAGTTTCACTAGCTTAAGTGGCTATGTTTAGCTCAAACTAATCTTCCTTCGCCTCCAAGAAAGAGATTTTACGGAGTAATTGTAACTTAACGATATTAGTTTAACTTAAGCACGTCATTTGTTGTTATCCAAATCGCCTTTGCGTTCAATTCTCAAGTACAAAAGGATGAATTGGAATTCCCTTTTATTTTCATCCTATTTCCCTTTCTTTTTGGTAACATTCTCATTCTGCTCTCAAGAAGAAAGCTTTTCTCTAACTTTCTCCGTCCTTCTCCTGCCTTCTCTTTTTTGCTATCGGAACTAATTGCCTAGGAAACCAATACTTTCGTTAGCATAGGGTGGCCAAGTTTAACTCAAACTAATATTGCTTAGCCACTAAGAAAGAGATTTTACTATTCACCAAAAAAAAAGAGAAAGAGATTTTACTGAGCAACTGTAGCTTAACGACATTAGTTCAACTTAAGCAACTTATTTCATGTTTTCCAAATCACCTAAGTTTTCAATTCTCAAGTCCAAATAGGAGGAATTTGAATTCGCTTTAATTTTCACCCTATTTCCCGTTCATTTCTCTAACTTTCTCCTGAACCTCTCAAGGAGAAAGTCTCTAACTCTCTCCATCCTTGTCCAACCTTCTCTCTTTTGTTCTAGGAACTAATTGTCTTAGACAACTAATAGTTTCATTTGCTCAAGTTTAACTAAAACCATTCTTGCTTAGCCTCCAAGAAAGGGAGTTTATTGAGTAACAGTTGGTTAGCAATATAAGTTTAACTTAAATGACTCGTTTAATGTTTTTTGAATCACCTAATTGTTCAATTCTGAAATCCAAATGGTTGAATTTGAATTCCCTTTCAATTTCATCCTATTTCACTTTCTTTTCTCCAACTTTCTCTTCTAGCACACAAGAAGAAAGTTTCTCAAAAACTCTCTCCGTCCTTCTCGAGCGTTTTCTATTTTGTTCTTGTAACTAATGAGCTTTGGCAAATAATAGTTTTACTAGCTTAAGTGGCCATGTTTTGCTTGAACTAATCTTGCTTAGCCTCCAGGAGAGAGATTTTGCTGAGTAATTGTAACTTAACGATATTAGTTTAACTGAAGCACGTTATTTGAGGTTCTTTAAATTGCCTTTGTGTTCAATTCTCAAGTACCAAAGGATGAATTAGAATTCCCTTTTATTTTCACCCTATTTCCTTTTCTTTTCCCTAACATTCTCATTCTGTTCGCAATAAGAAAGCTTTTCTCTAACTCTCTTCGTCCTTCTCCCGCCTTCTCTTTTTTGCTATTGGAACCAATTGCCTTAGGCAACCAATAGTTTCATCAGTTTAAGTGGCCAAGTTTAACTCAAACTAAGAAACGGATATTCACGGAGCAACTGTAGCTGAACGATGTTAGCTTAACTTAAGCAACTCGTTTCATATTTTCTAAATCACCTAAGTGTTCAATTCTCTAGTGCAAAAGGCTGAACTTGAATTCGCTTTAATTTTCATCCTATTTCACTTTCATTTCTCTGACATTCTTTTTAAGCTCTTAAGAAGAAAGCTTCTCTCTAACTCTCTCCGTCCTTCTCCAACCTTCTCTCTTTTTGTTCTAGGAACTAATTCTCTTGGACAACTAATAGTTTCATTAGCTCAAGTTTAACTAAAACTATTCTTGCTTAGGCTCCGAGAAAGGGAATTTATTGAGTAACAGTAGCTTAACGATATGAATTCAACTAAAGCGACTCGTTTAATGTTTTTCGAATCAGCTAAGTGTTCAATTTTGAAGTCCAAAAGGTTGAATTTCAATTCCCTTTAAATTTCATCCTATTTCGTTTTCTTTTCTATAACTTTCTCTTTTTCTCTTCTAGCACACAAGAAGAAAGTTTCTCAAAAACTCTATCCGTTCTTTTCGAACGTTCTGTCTCTATTTTGTTCTTGTAACTAATTAGCTTTGGCAAATAATAGTTTCACTAGCTTAAGTGGCCATCTTTAGCTCAAACTAATCTTGCTTGGCCTCCAAGAAAGAGATTTTACCGAGTAATTGTAACTTAACGATATTAGTTTACCTTAAGCACCTCATTTAAGGTTCTCTAAATCACCTTTGTGTTCAATTCTCAAGTACGAATGGATGAATTTGAATTCCCTTTAAATTTCATCCTATTTAGCTTTCTTTTCTCTAACTTTCTCTTCTAGCACAAAAGAAGAAAGTTTCTCAAAAACTCTCTCCGTCCTGCTCGAGCGTTCTCTATTTTGTTCTTGTAACTAATTAGCTTTGGCAAATAATAGTTTCACTACCTTAAGCGGCAATGTTTAGCTCAAACTAATCTTGCTTGACCTCCAAGAGAGAGATTTTACGGAGTAATTGTAACTTAACGATATTAGTTTAACTTAAGCACCTCATTTAAGGTTCTCTAAATTACCTTTGTGTTCAATTCTCAAGTACGAAAGGATGAATTTGAATTCCCTTTAAATTTCATCATATTTCGCTTTCTTTTCTCTAACTTTCTCTTCTAGCACACAAGAAGAAAGTTTCTCAAAAACTCTCTCCGTCCTGCTCGAGCGTTCTCTATTTTGTTCTTGTAACTAATTAGTTTCACTACCTTAAGTGGCAAAGTTTAGCTCAAACTAATCTTGCTTGACCTCCAAGAGAGAGATTTTACGGAGTAATTGTAACTTAACGATATTAGTTTAACTTAATCACGTCATTTATGGTTATCCAAATCGCCTTTGCGTTCAATTCTCAAGTACAAAAGGATGAATCAGAATTCCCTTTTATTTTCATCCTATTTCCCTTTCTTTTCCCTAACATTCTCATTCTGCTCTCAAGAAGAAAGCTTTTCTCTAACTCTCTCCGTCCTTCTCCCGCCTTCTCTTTTTTACTATCGGAACTAATTGCCTTAGGCAACCAATAGTTTCATTAGCTTAGGGTGGCCAAGTTCAACTCAAACTAATCTTGTTTAGCCACTAAGAAAGAGATTTTACTGAGCAACTGTAGCTTAACGACATTAGTTCAACTTAAGCAACTCATTTCATGTTTTCCAAATCACCTAAGTTTTCAATTCTCAAGTCCAAAAAGGAGGAATTTTAATTCGCTTTAATTTTCACCCTATTTCCCTTTCATTTCTCTAACTTTCCCTTTAACCTCTCAAGAAGAAAGTTTCTCTCCAACTCTCTCCGTCCTTCTCCAACCTTCTCTCTTTTGTTCTAGGAACTAATTGTCTTAGACAACTAATAGTTTCATTTGCTCAAGTTTAACTAAAACTATTCTTTCTTAGCCTCCTAGAAAGAGAGTTTATTGAGTAACTGTTGCTTAGCGATATAAGGGAATTCAAATTCATCCTTTCGTATTTGAGAATTGAACACAAAGGTGATTTAGAGAACTTTAAATGAGGTGCTTAAGGTAAACTAATATCGTTAAGCTATAATTACTCGGTAAAATCTCTTTCTTGGAGGCCAAGCAAGATTAGTTTGAGCTAAACATGGCCACTTAAGCTAGTGAAACTATTATTTGCCGAAGCTAATTAGTTACAAGAACAAAATAGAGACAGAACGTTCGACAAGGACGGAGAGAGTTTTTGAGAAACTTTCTTCTTGTGTGCTAGAAGAGAAAAAGAGAAAGTTAGAGAAAAGAAAACGAAATAGGATGAAATTTAAATGGAATTCAAATTCAACCTTTTGGACTTCAGAATTGAACACTTAGGTGATTCGGAAAAGAATAAATGAGTGGCTTAAGTTGAATTCATATCGTTAATCTACTGTTACTCAATAAATTCCCTTTCTTGGAGCCTAAGCAAGAATAGTTTTAGTTAAACTTGAGCTAATTTATTCACCCAAAAAAAAAACTTGAGCTAATGAGACTATTAGTTGTCCAAGCGAATTAGTTCCTAGAACAAAAAGAGAGAAGGTTGGACAAGGACGGAGAGAGTTAGAGAGAAGCTTTCTTCTTGAGTGCTTGAAGAGAAAGTTAGAGAAATGAAAGGGAAATAGCATGAAAATTAAAGCGAATTCAAATTCAGCCTTTTGGACTTGAGAGTTGAACACTTAGGTGATTTAGAAAATATGAAACGAGTTGCTTAAGTTAAGCTAACATCGTTTAGCTACAGTTGCTCAGTATAATCGCTTTCTTAGTGGCTAAGCAAGATTAGTTTGAGGTAAATTTGGCCACTTAAACTAATGGAACTATTGGTTGCCAAAGGCAATTGGTTCCAATAGCAAAAAAGAGAAGGCGGGAGAAGGATGGAGAGAGTTAGAGAAAAGCTTTCTTGTTGCGAACAGAAAGAGAATGTCAGGGAAAAGAAAGGGAAATAGGATGAAAATAAAAGGGAATTCTAATTCATCCTTTGGTACTTGAGAATTGAACACAAAGGCGATTTAAAGAACCTCAAATAACGTGCCTAAGTTAAACTAATATCGTTAACTTACAATTACTCAGCAAAATCTCTTTCTTGGAGGCTAAGCAAGATTAGTTCGAGCAAAACATGGCCACTTAAGCTAGTAAAACTATTATTTGCTAGAGCTAACTAGTTACAAGAACAAAATAGAGAACGCTCGAGAAGGACGGAAAGAGTTTTTAAGAAACTTTCTTCTTGTGTGTTAGAAGAGAAAGTTGGAGAAAAGAAAGCGAAATAGGATGAAATTGAAAGGGGATTCAAATTTAACCATTTGGATTTCAGAATTGAACAATTAGGTGATTCGGAAAACATTAAACGAGTCACTTACCATAATTACAAATTTGCCATAATGCAAGAGGGTCCAAATATGTGTCCGAATGTTTAAACCCTAATGCATGAGAAATGGCAAGTAAACACCATAATTACATATCTGTCATCATGCAAAAGGGTCCGAATAAGTGTCCGAGTGTTTAAACAATAATGCATGAGAAATGGCAAGTAAATACCATAATTACATATCTGCCATCATGCAAAAGGTTCCGAATAAGTGTCCGAGTGTTTAAACACTAATGCATGAGAAAGGGCAAATAAACACCATAATTACATATCTGCCATCATGCAAGAGAGTCCGAATATGTGTTTGAGTGTTTCAACCCTAATCCATGAGAAATGGCAAGTAAACACCATAATTACATATCTGTTATCATGCATGAGGTTCCGAATAACTTTCCGCGTGTTTAAACCCTAATGCATGAGAAATGGCATGTAAACACCATAATTACATATCTGCCATCATGCAAAACGGTCCGAATAAGTGTCTGAGTGTTTAAACCCTAATGCAAGAGAAATAGTAAATAAACACCACAATTACATATCTGCCATCATGAAAGAAGGTCCGAATAAGTGTCCAAAAAAGAGATTTTATGGGATAATTGTAACTTAACGATATTAGTTTAACTTAAGCATGTCATTTATGGTTATCCAAATCGCCTTTGTGTTCAATTCTCAAGTACAAAAGGATGAATCGTAATTCCTTTTCATTTTCATCCTATTTCCCTTTCTTTTCCCTAACATTCTCATTCTGCTGTCAAGAAGAAAGCTTTTCTCTAACTCTCTCCATCCTTCTCCCGCCTTCTCTTTTTTGCCATTGGAACCAATTGCCTTAGGCAACTAATAGTTTCATTAGTTTAAGTGGCCAAGTTTAACTCAAGCTAATCTTCCTTAGCCACTAAGAAAGCGATTTTACTGAGCAACTGTAGCTGAACGATGTTAGTATAACTTAAGCAACTCGTTTCATATTTTCTAAATCACCTAAATGTTCAATTCTCAAGTCCAAAAGGCTGAATTTGAATTCGCTTTAATTTTCATCCTATTTCCCTTTCATTTCTCTGACTTTTTCTTCAAGCTCTCAAGAAGAAAGCGTCCCTCTAACTCTCTCCGTCCTTCTCCAACCTTCTCTCTTTTTGTTTTAGGAACTAATTCGCTTGGACAACTAATAGTTTCATTAGCTCAAGTTTAACTAAAACTATTCTTGCTTAGGCTCCAAGAAAGGGAATTTATTGAGTAACAGTAGCTTAACGATATGAATTCAACTAAAGCGACTCGTTTAATGTTTTTCGAATCAGCTAAGTGTTCAATTTTGAAGTCCAAAAGGTTGAATTTCAATTCCCTTTAAATTTCATCCTATTTCGTTTTCTTTTCTATAACTTTCTCTTTTTCTCTTCTAGCACACAAGAAGAAAGTTTCTCAAAAACTCTATCCGTTCTTTTCGAATGTTCTGTCTCTATTTTGTTCTTGTAACTAATTAGCTTTGGCAAATAATAGTTTCACTAGCTTAAGTGGCCATCTTTAGCTCAAACTAATCTTGCTTGGCCTCCAAGAAAGAGATTTTACCGAGTAATTGTAACTTAACGATATTAGTTTACCTTAAGCACCTCATTTAAGGTTCTCTAAATCACATTTGTGTTCAATTCTCAAGTACGAAAGGATGAATTTGAATTCCCTTTAAATTTCATCCTATTTCGCTTTCTTTTCTCTAACTTTCTCTTCTAGCACACAAGAAGAAAGTTTCTCAAAAACTCTCTTTGTCCAGCTCGAGGGTTCTCTATTTTGTTCTTGTAACTAATTAGCTTTGGCAAATAATAGTTTCATAAGCTTAAGTGGCCATGTTTAGCTCAAACTAATCTTGCTTAGCCTCCAAGAGAGAAATTTTATGGAGTAATTGTAACCTAACGATATTAGTTTAACTTAAGCACGTCATTTATGGTTATCCAAATCGCCTTTGCATTCAATTCTCAAGTACAAAAGGATGAATCATAATTCCCTTTTATTTTCATCCTATTTCCCTTTCTTTTCCTTAACATTATCATTCTGCTATCAAGAAGAAAACTTTTCTCTAACTCTCTCCGTCCTTCTCCGGCCTTCTCTTTTTAGCTATCAGAACTAATTGCCCTAGGCAACCAATAGTTTCATTAGCTTAGGGTGGCCAAGTTTAACTCAAACTAATCTTGCTTAGCCACTAAGAAAGAGATTTTATTGAGCAACTGTAGCATAACGACATTAGTTCAACTTAAGCAACTCATTTCATGTTTTCCAAATCACCTAAGTGTAGACGCGCCTGTGGGCTTCGCTCTACAGTTCGGACTCCCTTTTGTTTGTTGCGGTTCTTAATCTGAACCAAAGAGTCCAACTCTGGCAAATCGTTTTGAGAAAAAAATAGATTTTGAAAAGAAGTGCCAAACATGGACTGCTTTGCCAGATACAGAGTCGCCACCTAAATATTTTATTTTGGGAAATTTAGGAAACCCTGACTCGGTGCCAAAGGCCACGTGTCCGTCATCACCAAAGTTGCCTCAGCTCGAGAACTTGGGTACGATTGGGGAAGGTCAGCTATGAGCACCCCCTCTCGCCCGATCCGAAGACCGGCCTCTACTAACCGTGATATCTTGTTTTGAAAACGTTATGTGTTCTTATTCCGGTTATTAGCCTAGATTTACTATGTTATGCGCACAACAAAGAAGTATAGACCAAATCGCCTAAATTGGAAAAAAAACATTTAATGTTTGTTTTGAAAATGGTTTGCTACTCGCAAGTAGGCTAAAATGCAGGTTTTGCCACCCTCAAATGGGCTTTTAGAAAAGATGGTTTTGCCACTAACTAGTGGGCTTAAAACTCAGCTTTTAATGCATTATCCCAATTTAAGCAATGACCTTCATCCACAGCATTCAAGCAGTTATATCACATAAGCAGCTAGCCTCATGGTAATCATGCTATTATGGCAACACTCACACGCATGCGGTATGCTAAAGCATAACAACACCTAGTACTCCAAGCCAAAATGTAAACCAGTTAGTAATCAAATGCATGATCCTAGTTCATGTTAAATGGCTAATGCAACACAGGCAAAGATGCAATCTAGACAGGCTCGGCTATCCTAAACATGGCATGTGAAATATACAGGTAGCATGTATTCAATTTGGAATTGAAAATACGATGCAGTTAGTATGATGCGCCGAGCCCGGTGCATGTAAACGAATGTATGGATGCACGCATGCTATCATACTGTTATGCTAATTTAAATATGCCCTAATCTATCATCATAAGCAGGTAAATAAAAGGGAGAAAGAAGTGGAGGTTGGAAGACATACACACCACTCACACACACACACTTATTACAAATGTGCCTTCACACGGAGGGACCAAAAGAATATACAGTCCCAAATAGTACAGTCCAAATATAGAATAAATTATTACAAAAATTCTAATTATCAAATTAAATCGAATGTAAAAAGAATAGGGGCCTCAGCCCTGCCTCGGGGTGCGCAAATGATGCATGCTCAATCCGTCTTGCCCGAAAAACCCGCACCATACCACTGCTGCCTCTGTTTTCACTGTCCTGCCTTTCCAAAGACTGCCAAAGTCCCAGAATACCTTCTATGCACACTGCTTCACACCATCGGCTGGATGAAATGGCCACCGGCCATGTAAAATGTCTGTCGGTTGCTTATGAGGTTGTCGGCCACCAATACATTGCCGGTCGGCACTCTTTACTGCCGGTCGGCAAATAATTCCTGCAGAATCTGATTTTTGACAGCAACAAGGACAGACAGTGTATGGCATGGAATTTTGGGCACATATAAGCATGGCCATGTTTCCTATCATGTATGGGACTCAAGGAAGCATGGCCCTTGGTCCTTGGGCCACCAACTGTGCATTTTGATGCATGATGGCCTAAGGGACCAAGATTGCATTTCAATGAATATGCATGCAACACGTAAATGAAGACCAAGACCTTATCATGTTAAGGTCAAGGGCCTCGGTGACCGAGAGTTGAGACAAGTTGCATCACTTGTGGTATGAACTCTTCTCAACCCTCACACTTGGCTTGACACCCCAAACCAAATAATGCAATGCATATTGTGCAAACATGGCTCCACAATGCAACCTAATACTAAAGTGCAAACATGTCACATGTAATGCAATCTATCATGTTGAATATGCAATGCTAGACATGGATAATCATGCAAAAGATTAGCATGTGACAAGACCTTATTAAACAAACATGCAACAAACATGAGATAAGCATGTAATAGTGGACTTAAACCATAAAGGGGCAGACCTCAATCCACCTCAAAACAGTGGCCAAAAGTGCTCAAAATCATGGACAAAATGCTATACAAGCATGCAAGTTTATGAGCCTAAAGCTAAGGCACAAAAGAGGGTACTCCACCACCACTAACAAGACCACTCATGGCATGAACCAAGCGACCAAAAACAGATGTTTAGCATGCAAAAAAAAGCCATAAAAAACACCTGATATGGCAGCCCAAATACCTTAAACATACAAGCATGCACAAGGCCTATTTCAAGGCATAAGAGACCAACATTTCAAAACATGAAATAGATGATAAATGGAGGCATATAGGCATGGCATGTGGACTGAAGTAGCATGTTGAATGATTCCAAATCACCTAAATAACCTAACCAATGCATATGCATGGATCACATCCTTAAGGCTCACAAGCCACAATGTAAAGCAACTACATCAAACATGCCACACATGGCAAAATCAAGTAATGGACCTAAAACATGACAAATCATGACCAAAAGCTTCAATAAGCCAAGCTAAGACATGAGGATATACAAGGCTAAACACATGGCACATTTCTAGGCAAAGTAGAGCATTTCAAAGCAAGTATAAGATGCATGCTAAGGGCTACAAATCCAACTAAAAACAGAGATATAACATATCGTATGAACACCAAATAAGCTCTGAAATGAAGCCAAAACAAACCAAGTATGCATGCTCCCTTATGAGCCAAAAACAAAGGCAAAAGAGGGACAAAGGGGAGAGGGGTGTCCCTCCCCTATACAAGACTTCAAACCACCTTCCTCACCACTAAAAACCCACTGGTTTTCAGTGGTGAGAAGACCAAAACACCAAAGCAAACAAAGCCTCAAGAAAAGGCACCAAAGAGGCCAAAATAAGGCCTAAGAGGGTGAGTTTGCACTCAAACCACAAAGTGACCTTAATGAAAGTTCTAAAGCAAGAAAATATAAGACTTTTTCATGTTATACAAAAGACCCAAATCAGTATACAAGGCAGGTAGAAACTTGTTGCAAAAATGGAGAAACTAAAGTAAAGTGCTCACCCTTGAAGAAACCTTGAAGAACAGATGATCCAGCCACTCTCTATTGATCAAAACCAGTCCAAAAGCTCAAGAATCAACCCTCCAAGCCTCCCAATCTCGAGCTAAGGTGTGATAGTGTGATAGTGTGTTAGTGCAAAAGTAAGGTAAAACTACACTTTTAGGCCTAAAAACACACACACAAGAGGAGAGAGAGGGAAACTCTAGAGAGAGGAGATATATGACAGATATATAGATACAAAGCTCTGGTTTTTTGTTCAAGAATGGCCAACCCCCAAACAAAGGGAGAGATATAATGCTTATATAGGCAAAATAAAGCCAAGAAGCTTAGTGACTAAGCAAAGGAGACAGGGTCAAGAGGTGCAAAGGGGTCTTGGCTTCTTGGAGAAGCTAAGACAGCTGGCCAAGCTTCTCCAAGAAGCTTGGCCAAAGGGTTCAACCTTCTAGAAGGTTTGGGGGTTTAAAGGTGCAAAGGGTCATCCCTGCATGGGAGGGGTGGGTGCACTCCACCGGCACACTGGCATGCACCATGCTCCAAGGTGCAGTATGGGTCATCGACCAACCAATAGGCCACCGCCACAATAAAGTGCCGGTCGGCTAAACATAGTGCCGACCGGCCATTGTTTTTAAGAAACCATGGCCGGTGGTACACATATGCAGCCGGTGATGGTAAGGGAGGGCCGGTGGGGTGTGGGGATGGCCAACAAGCCATTCCCTGCCCTTCAAGGCAAAAACACAGGTGTTTGGTGCCAAAACCAAACACGAAGCAGTCGAGTCAGGAGGTCCTGAGGCAAGGCGTGCAGCCGAGACCTCCGGGAACTCGAGACGAACACAAACATGGATAATCACCGATTGTTCAAACAGTGACATCCAAGTCTTGAGGACGGTCAAAAATGGGGTGTCTACACCTAAGTTTTCAATTGTCAAGTCCAAAAAGGAGGAATTTGAATTCGCTTTAATTTTCACCCTATTTCCCTTTCATTTCTCTAACTTTCCCCTCAACCTCTCCAGAAGAAAGTTTCACCCTAACTCTCTCTGTCCTTCTCCAACCTTCTCTCTTTTGTTCTAGGAACTAATTGTCTTAGACAACTAATAGTTTCATTTGCTCAAGTTTAACTAAAACCATTCTTGCTTAGCCTCCAAGAAAGAGAGTTTATTGAGTAACAGCTGCTTAGCGATATAAGTTTAACTTAAGCGAGTCGTTTAATGTTCTCCGAATCACCTAATTGTTCAATTCTGAAATCCAAATGGTTGAATTTGAATCCCCTTTCAATTTCATCCTATTTCGCTTTCTTTTCTCCAACTTTCTCTTATAGCACACAAGAAGAAAGTTTCTTAAAAACTCTCTCCGTCCTTCTCGAGCGTTCTCTATTTTGTTCTTGTAACTAATTAGCTTTGGCAAATAATAGTTTTACTAGCTTAAGTGGCCATGTTTTGCTCGAACTAATCTTGCTTAGCCTCCAAGAAAGAGATTTTGCTGAGTAATTGTAAGTTAATGATAACAGTTTAACTTAAGCACGTTATTTGAGGTTCTTTAAATCGCCTCTGTGTTCAATTCTCAAGTACCAAAGGTTGATTCAGAATTCCCTTTTATTTTTATCCTATTTCCCTTTCTTTTCCCTAACATTCTCATTCTGTTCGCAACAAGAAAGCTTTTCGCTAAGCAACTGTTACTCAATAAACTCTCTTTCTTGGAGGCTAAGCAAGAATAGTTTTAGTTAAACTTGAGCAAATGAAACTATTAGTTGTCTAAGACAATTAGTTCCTAGAAAAAAAAAGAGAAGGTTGGAGAAGGACGGAGAGAGTTAGAGAGAAACTTTCTTCTTGAGAGATTGAGGGGAAAGTTAGAGAAATGAAAGGGAAATAGGGTGAAAATTAAAGCGAATTCAAATTCTTTCTATTTGGACTTGAGAATTGAAAACTTAGGTGATTTGGAAAACATGAAATGAGTTGCTTAAGTTGAACTAATGTCGTTAAGCTATAGTTGCTCAGTAAAATCTCTTTATTTTTTTTTGGGTGAATAGTGAAATCTCTTTCTTAGTGGCTAAGCAAGATTAGTTTGAGTTAAACTTGGCCACCCTAAGCTAATGAAACTATTGGTTGCCTAGGGCAATTAGTTCCGATAGCAAAAAAGAGAAGGCGGGAGAAGGACGGAGAGAGTTAGAGAAAAGCTTTCTTCTTGAGACCAGAATGAGAATGTTAGGAAAAAGAAAGGGAAATAGGATGAAAATCAAAAGGGAATTTCGATTCATCCTTTTGTACTTGAGAATTGAACCCAAAGGCGATTTGGATAACAATAAATGACGTGCTTATGTTAAACTAATATCGTTAAGTTACAATTACTCAGTAAAATCTCTCTCTTGGAGGCTAAGGAAGATTAGTTTGAGCCCAACATGGCCACTTAAGCTAGTGAAACTATTATTTGCCAAAGCCAATTAGTTACAAGAACAAAATAGAGAATGCTCAAGCAGGACGGAGAGAGTTTTTGAGAAACTTTCTTTTCTTTGTGCTAGAAGAGAAAGTTAGAGAAAAAAGAGCGAAATAGGATGAAATTTAAAGGGAAATCAAATTCATCCTTTCGTACTTGAGAATTGAACACAAAGGTGATTTAGAGAACGTTACATGAGGTGCTTAAGGTAAACTAATATCGTTAAGCTACAATTACTTGGCAAAATCTCTTTCTTGGAGGCCAAGCAAGATTAGTTTGAGCTAAACATGGACACTTAAGGTAGTGAAACTATTATTTGCCAAAGCTAATTAGTTAGAAAAACAAAATAGAGAACGTTTGAGAAGGACGGAGAGAATTTTTGAGAAACTTTCTTCTTGTGTGCTAGAAGAGAAAAGAGAAAGTTAGAGAAAAGAAAACGAAATAGGATGAAATTTAAATGGAATTCAAATTCAACCTTCTGGACTTCAGAATTAAACACATAGCTGAGTCCGAAAACATTAAACGAGTCGCTTAAGTTGAATTCATATCAATAAGCAACTGTTACTCAATAAATTCCCTTTCTTGGAGCCTAAGCAAGAATAGTTTTAGTTAAACTTGAGCTAATGAAACTATTAGTTGTCCAAGCGAATTAGTTGCTATAACAAAAAGAGAGAAGGTTGGAGAAGGACGGAGAGAGTTAGAGAGAAGCTTTCTTCTTGAGAGCTTGAAGAGAAAGTCAGAGAAATGAAAGGGAAATAGGATGAAAATTAAAGCGAATTCAAATTCAACCGTTTGGACTTGAGAATTGAAGACTTAGGTGATTTAGAAAATGTGAAACAATTTGCTTAAGTTAAGCTAACATCATTCAACTACAGTTGCTCAGTAAAATCGCTTTCTTAGTGGCTAAGCAAGATTAATTTGAGTTAAACTTGGCCACTTAAACTAATGAAACTATTGGTTGCCTAAGGCAATTGGTTCCAATAGCAAAAAGGAGAAGGCGGGAGAAGGACGGAGAGAGTTAGAGAAAAGCTTTCTTGTTGCGAATAGAATGAGAATGTTAGGGAAAAGAAAGGGAAATAGGATGAAAATAAAAGGGAATTCAAATTCATCCTTTGGTAGTTGAGAATTGAACACAAAGGCAATTTAAAGAACCTCAAATAACGTGCTTCAGTTAAACTAATATCGCTAAGTTACAATTACTCAGCAAAATCTCTCTCCTAGAGTTAAGATTAGTTCGAGCAAAACATGGCCACTTAAGCTAGTGAAACTATTATTTGCCAAAGCTAATTAGTTACAAGAATAAAATAGAGAACGCTCGAGAAGGACGGAGAGAGTTTTTGAGAAACTTTCTTCTTTTGTGCGAGAAGGGAAAGTTGGAGAAAAGAAAGCGAAATAGGATGGAATTGAAAGGGAATTCAAATTCAACCATTTGGATTTCAGAATTGAACAATTAGGTGATTCGGAAAACATTAAACGAGTCGTTTAAGTTAAACTTATATCACTAAGCAACTGGTACTCAATAAACTCTCTTTCTTGGAGGCTAAGCAAGAATAGTTTTAGTTAAACTTGAGAAAATGAAACTATTAGTTGTCTAAGACAATTAGTTCCTAGAACAAAAGAGAGAAGGTTGGAGAAGGACGGAGAGAGTTAGAAAGAAACTTTCTCCTTGAGAGGTTGAAGAGAAAGTTAGAGAAATGAAAGGGAAATAGGGTGAAAATTAAAGCGAATTCAAATTCCTCCAATTTGGACTTGAGAATTGAAAACTTAGGTGATTTGGAAAACATGAAATGAGTTGCTTAAGTTGAACTAATGTCGTTAAGCTACAGTTGCTCAGTAAAATCTCTTTCTTTTTTTTTTGGGTGAATAGTAAAATCTCTTTCTTAGTGGCTAAGTAAGATTAGTTTGAGTTAAACTTGGCCACCCTAAGCTAATGAAACTATTGGTTGCCTAGGGCAATTAGTTCCGATAGCAAAAAAGAGAAGGCGGGTGAAGGACGGAGAGAGTTAGAGAAAAGCTTTCTTCTTGAGACCAGAATGAGAATGTTAGGAAAAGGAAAGGGAAATAGGATGAAAATAAAAGGGAATTCAGATTCATCCTTTTGTGCTTGAGAATTGAACGCAAAGGGGATTTAGATAACAATAAGTGACGTGCTTAAGTTAAACAAATATCATTAAGTTACAATTACTCCGTAAAATCTCTTTCTTGGAGGCAAAGGAAGATCAGTTTGAGCTAAACATGGCCACTTAAGCTAGTGAAACTATTATTTGCCAACGCTAATTAGTTACAAGAACAAAATAAAGAATGCTCAAGCAGGACGGAGAGAGTATTTGGGAAACTTTCTTCTTGTGTTCTATAAGAGAAAGTTAGAGAAAAGAAAGCAAAATAGGATGAAATTTAAAGGGAATTCAAATTCATCCTTTCGTACTTGAGAGTTGAACACAAAGGTGATTTAGAGAACCTTAAACGAGGTGTTTAAGGTAAACTAATATTGTTAAGCTACAATTACTCGGTAAAATCTCTTTCTTGGAGGCCAAGCAAGATTAGTTTGAGCTAAACACGGCCACTTAAGCTAGTGAAACTATTATTTGCCAAAGCTAATTAGTTACAAGAATGAAATAGAGAACGTTCGAGAAGGACGGAGAGAGTTTTTGAGAAACTTTCTTCTTGTGTGCTAGAAGAGAAAGTTGGAGAAAAGAAAGCGAAATAGGATGAAATTGAAAGGGAATTCAAATTCAACCATTTGGATTTCAGAATTGAACAATTAGGTGATTCAGAAAACATTAAACGAGTCGCTTAAGTTAAACTTATATTGCTAAGCAACTGTTACTCAATAAACTCTCTTTCTTGGAGGCTAAGCAAGAATAGTTTTAGTTAAACCTGAGCAAATGAAACTATTAGTTGTCTAAGACAATTAGTTCCTAGAACAAAAGAGAGAAGGTTAGAGAAGGACGGAGAGAGTTAGAGAGAAACTTTCTTTTTGAGAGGTTGAGGAGAAAGTTAGAGAAATTAAAGGGAAATAGGGTGAAAATTAAAGCGAATTCAAACTCCTCCTTTTTGGACTTGAGAATTGAAAACTTAGGTGATTTGGAAAACATGAAATGAGTTGCTTAAGTTGAACTATTGTTGTTAAGCTACAGTTGCTCTGTAAAATCTCTTTCTTAGTGGCTAAGCAAGATTAGTCTGAGTTAAACTTAGCCACCCTAAGCTACTGAAACTATTGGTTGCCTAGGGCAATTGGTTCCGATAGGAAAAAAGAAAAGGCGGGAGAAGGACGAAGAGAGTTAGAGAAAAGCTTTCTTCTTGAGAGCAGAATGAGAATGTTAGGGAAAAGAAAGGGAAATAGGATGAAAATAAAAAGGAATGCCGATTCATCCTTTTGTACTTGAGAATTGAACGCAAAGGCTATTTGGATAACCATAAATGACGTGCTTAAGTTAAACTAATATCGTTAAGTTACAATTACTCTGTAAAATCTCTTTCTTGGAGGCTAAGCAAGATTAGTTTGAGCTAAACATGGCCACTTAACCTAGTGAAACTATTATTTGCCAAAGCTAATTAGTTACAAGAACAAAATAGAGAACGCTCGAGCAGGACGGAGAGAGTTTTTGAGAAACTTTCTTCTTGTGTGCTAGAACAGAAAGTTAGAGAAAAGAAAGCGAAACAGGATGAAATTTAAAGGGAATTCAAATTCATCCTTTCGTACTTGAGAATTGAACACAAAGGTGATTTAGAGAACCTTAAATGAGGTGCTTAAGGTAAACTAATATCGTTAAGTTACAATTACTCGGCAAAATCTCTTTCTTGGAGGCCAAGCAAGATTAGTTTGAGCTAAACATGGCCATTTAAGCTAGTGAAACTATTATTTGCCAAAGCTATTTAGTTACAAGAACAAAATAGAGAACGTTCGAGAAGGACGGAGAGAGTTTTTGAGAAACTTTCTTCTTGTGTGCTAGAAAAGAAAAAGCAAAAGTTAGAGAAAAGAAAACGAAATAGGATGAAGTTTAAAGCGAATTCAAATTCAACCTTTTGGACTTCAGAATTGAACACTTAGGTGATTTCGGAAAACATTAAACGAGTTGCTTAAGTTCAATTCATATCGTTAAGCTACTGTTACTCAATAAATTCCTTTTCTTGGAGCCTAAGCAAGAATAGTTTTAGTTAAACTTGAGCTAATGAAACTATTAGTTGTCCAAGCGAATTAGTTCCTAGAACAAAAAGAGAGAAGGTTGGAGAAGGACAGAGAGAGTTAGAGAGAAGCTTTCTTCTTGAGAGCTTGAAGAGAAAATGAGAGAAATGAAAGGGAAATAGGATAAAAATTAAAGCGAATTCAAATTCAGCCTTTTGGACTTGAGAGTTGAACACTTTGGTGATTTTGAAAATATGAAACGAGTTGTTTAAGTTAGGCTAACATCGTTCAGCTGCAGTTTCTCAGTAAAATCGCTTTCTTAGTGGCTAAGGAAGATTAGTTTGAGTTAAACTTGGCCACTTAAACTAATGAAACTATTGGTTGCCTAAGGCAATTGGTTTCGATAGCAAAAAAGAGAAGGCGGGAGAAGGACAGAGAGAGTTAGAGAAAAAGCTTTCTTGTTGCGAACAAAATGAGAATGTTAGGGAAAAGAAAGGGAAATAGGATGAAAATAAAAGGGAATTCTAATTCATCTTGTGGGAACCGAATAAGTGGAAGAGTCGGGAGACGCGTACCCCAGAAACTGGATACTACTCGGCTTCGTACTGCGTAACTAGGGCACCGAATACGTTAACAAAGCCGAATAGACGAGGGTCTGTAGATCCGAATAAATGTAAGGTGAATAGGATAAACGTAGGCTCAGGCCCCGAGACCCAAAAAAGTGAGTATAAATACAAGAACCGTAAATCCATAAAGGTATGTAAGAATCACTTCACTTAACTTAAAGAAGAAGTTATCTTGAGTGTCTGAACTAACTTGTCCGTCGGAGTGCTAATCCCGGCACCTCCGACCGGAGTTTTCCTCTTTTCAGGTGACTAGCTGAGGATCACCAGTGCCTCCCAGGATCAGAAGAGTATTTCCAAACCACTTCTCCACAATTGGCGCCGTCTGTGGGAATACTCAAATACATCCATGGCAGGCGTGACCAGAGATCCTCTGACGGCCACCGACAACTCGCTTGGACAACAAATCATCGCAGCAAAACCAGCCTCAGACCTCCACTCATCGTCAAACCCAACGCAAAAGACAATACAGGCGACCATGGCGCAAGCTAGGTAAACCAAACAGAGGTTGGACAACATCATCGCTGAGAACGAACGCCTTCGTCGCGATCTAGCCTCGGAAATATCAAAATCCAAATGAACGGTGCGCCGGGCTTCTGAGCGACCACCGAGGGCAGATGATCGACGATCCCGGGCCCCGCAGTAAGCAACTGACGGTGGCTATGCGATGACAGATCCCCTTGCGGTGTTGGTGAAGGATGAACGTCTTCACCAGTGCGTCCGGAAGGATGTGGTCGAAACACCTGCTCCTCCGCAGGACGCAATTCCGCTTGATACCGTCCACATGATATACAGCCTGCCAGCAGCCTCGGTCGTACATGCGATCCAATCACATCCAGGTCCCCAACAGCAGCTCACCTTTGACGATTCTGATTTGATATGTGTATCACTCCCTCACATCGATCCGTTAGTTGTTGAGTTGCGCGTCAACCGGTTCACCGTCGAACGCGTTCTCATCGACCAAGGCAGTACCTCGAAGGTTATGTATTATAAAACCTTCATCAAACTCGGATTCAATGAGTCAGACCTGACTCCGGCCCCTTATCCACTATTCGGCTTCAACGCCACTCCAGAGTACCCATTAGGAAAGATCAGCCTACCCGTTCGTGCAGGTTCCAAAACGGTGGACGTGGAATTCTTGGTCGTCAAGCTGCCATTGTCGTACAATCTCATCATGGGGTGATCATGGTTGCATACATTGCAGGCCGTCCCAAGCACCTATCATCAACTGCTTCATTTCCCAACAGAACACGGCATTGAGCAAATCCGCGGATCCCAGAAATCGGCACAAGCATGTTATCTCCTCGCCGCCAGAACGCCAAAGGAACTGCAAGTAAATTTCATTGAGGTGCCGAATCGGGAAATCCTGGATGACATTGGGCGGAATCCAAATAAGAAAGCCACAGAAGATTTAGACCGAGTTGACATTGATGGCAGCCCAGAAAAGTTCTTCATGATCGGCGCCTCTCTGAATCAGGCCGACAAGCAACAACTGATCTCTTTCTTGCTCAACAACCTTGACGTCTTTGCATGGACTCCCTACGAAATGCCGGGAATAGACCCGTCAGTTTCACAGCACCATTTGAATGTCGACCCGAAATGTAAGTCGATCATACAGAGAGGCTGACGGTCAGCCGTGGAGCACACTGCCGCCGTTGTCGAGGAGGTAGACAAACTGCTTGACGTCGGGGCAATTAGAGAAGTTACTTACCCTACGTGGCTTTCCAATACAGTGGTGGTGAAGAAGAAAAATGGGACTTGGCGAGTGTGCGTCGACTTCACGGATCTGAACAAAGCTTGCCCCAAAGACTGTTTTCCTTTACCTAGAATCGATCAACTCGTCGATGCAACGGCACGTCACCAACGCATGAGCTTCCTCGATGCTTACAGAGGCTACCATCAAATCGCCATGCATCCAGATGACCAGGACAAAACTGCCTTCCTCACCCCAAGAGGAACCTATTGCTACAAAGTTATGCCCTTTGGGCTGAAGAATGCAGGGGCAACCTACCAAAGACTGGTCACTGCCATGTTCAAAGAGTAACTAGGCCACACTATGGAAGTATATATAGATGATATGGTGGTCAAGTCCAAAGAAGAACATAATCATATAGCCGATCTGGAAAAGACATTCAGCATCTTACGCAAATACAGAAAGAAACTGAACGCTTCCAAGTGTGCGTTTGGAATCAGCTCTGGCAAATTCCTGGGTTACATCGTCAATCACCGAGGAATCGAAGCCAACCTGAGGCAGGTCACAGCAATTTTGGAACTCGACTCCCCCCGTTCAGTAAAAGAAGTCCAAAAGTTGATGGGGATGGCCGCTGCACTTAACAGATTCATCAGTCGGTCTACAGATCGCTACCGACAATTCTTTCAGACACTACGGTAGGGTAAGGCTTTTGAATGGTCCGCCGAATGTGAAGCAGCCTTCAACGGGCTCAAGACGTACCTCCGCACAATACCTCTCTTGACAACACCCGCTGCTGGTGACCCGTTCATCCTATATCTGGCAGTTTTCGATAGGGCTGTCAGCGCCGTACTGTTAAAGGAGGAGGAGGGTGAGCAACGGCCAGTGTATTATGTGAGCAAGGCAATGGTTGACGCCGAAACACGCTACCTTCCGCTGGAAAAACTCATCTTAGCCCTAGTCATGGCGGCAAGAAAATTGATACATTACTTCCAGGGACATAGCATTGGGGTGCTAACAGATTATCCCCTCCGATCGGTACTACGGAGTGCAGAAGCATCGGGACGTGTTTCAAAATGGGCTCTTGAACTCGGCCAATATGACATTTGGTTTTTACCTAAAACTGCAATCAAGGGGCAGGTGTTGGCCAACTTTGTTGCCGAATTCACCGGCGAGCTTGCCAACTTCAAACCTGATGTTCGACCAAAGGCCGAGGTTCTACCAAAGCCGGACTGGAGAATTTATGTCGGGGATATTTGGCAATTATATTGTGATGGATCATCTAAGCAAAGGGGCAGTGGCACCGAAGTTGTAATCTTGTCTCCAGACCGCGCGGTGATCGAGCTGGCCGTCAAGCTTGGCTTCGAAGCATCAAATAATGAAGCCGAATATGAAGCCCTTCTAGCCGGTCTGCGGAATGCGCACCTTCTCGGCGCTCGGCATCTGCTTGTATTTTGTGATTCAAAGTTGGTAATCAATCAGCTAAAGGGGGAGTATGTGGCAAGAAACGACCGTATGGCGGCCTACATGAAAACGGCCAATTCCTTACTAGCAAAATTCAACCATCATGAACTGAACCAAATAACGCGCGATCAGAACACACACGCAGACACCTTGGCATGCTTAGCCTCCGCCATCAATTCTGAGATCAAACGGACCATCGAAGTAGGTTTCATCTCGGAGCCGAGTATTGGTCATTCGGAGGAAATCCATGTCAATATTATAGAATCCACACCAAGCTGGATGGACCCCATTGCTGCATTCCTCTCTTCTGAACAACTCCCAAAGGAGAAAAAAGAAGCACACAAGCTGCGAAATAAAGCCCTGCAATATTATCTGGATCCGCAAGGAGGACTTTACAAAAAGTCCCTCTTTGGTCCATATTTGGAATGCGTACACCCCGACAAAGTGGAAGAGCTTCGCGAGATACATGAGGCGATTCACGGTGCCCATTTTTGACGCTCCTGGCCCATCGAGCTATAGCGAGGTATTATTGGCCAACAATAAGGGCTGATGCGGAGAGTTATGTAAAAAAGTGCGAACAGTGCCAAAAGTTCTCCCCATTAACCCATCTGCCTGCCGAAGAGTTGAACTCTATCACCAGCCCCTGGCCGTTTGCTCAATGGGGACTTGATATCGTAGGACCATTGCCCAGGGCCCTAGGGAACAAATGATTCTTAATCGTCGCGACAGACTACTTCACAAAATGGGTCAAAGCGGAGGCTCTAACACATATACGAGATGCCGACATTAAACGCTTTGTATGGAGAAACATCATAACACGATTCGGCATTCCGAGAGCTCTGATCTCAGACAATGGCACCCAGTTTGATTGTGGCATGTACCGAAAGTTATGCAGCAAATATGGCATTCGGCCTTACTTCTCGACACTGGCCTACCCACAAAGCAATGGTCAGGCCGAAGCCTCTAACAAATCCATCTTGGACGGCATCAAAAAAAACTGGAAAAAGCTAAAGGCAAATGGGTAGAAGAATTGCCGAGTGTATTGTGGGCTCATCGGACTATGCCAAGGAGATCCACCGGAGAAACGCCATTTGCTCTATGCTTCGGAATGCAGACAATCTTACCCCTGGAAATCGGACTCCCAACCCTGAAATCGCAAGTTTTTGACACGGGCCGAAACGACATGATGCTTGCCCTAGATCTGATTCTAATTGAAGAACGAAGAGACCGCGCCCTAGCATCCATGGCACGCTACCAGCAGCAGCTCGCCAAGTCGTACAATCAGCGAGTTCAGTTGCGCCGATATACGCCAGGAGAGCTTGTCCTAAAGAAGGTACTTCCAGCCGACCGAAGACCGGCCGTTGGAAAACTGGGTCCAAACTAGGACGACCCCTATCAAATTGAATCCATCACAGGAACAGGGGCATATCGGCTCTCAGACATGACAGGAAGAAGCCTGCTACGGCCTTGGAATTCTACACACCTGCATAAATTCTATCATTGACCCGACTTGTGGGCTTGATACTTGTACGTGATCCATCTTTGTAATACAAAGTTTCTCGTTTTTCCAAGTTCGCCCCCAAGCCTTGCTTAATAAGGTCCGATTAAGCCTTCCAAGGCCAAAATAAAGACTCCGGATTCGGAGCGCCCTTCGTGGATATCACGATCAGCCAAAATAAAGACTCCAGATTCAGAGCGTCCTTCGTGGATATCACGATCGGCCAAAATAAAGACTCCGGATTCGAAGCGCCCTTCATGGATATCACGGTTGGCCAAAATAAAGACTCCAGATTCGGAGCGCCCTTCGTGGATACCACGATTGGCCAAAATAAAGACTCCAGATTCGGAGCGCCCTTCGTGGATACCACGATTGGCCAAAATAAAGACTCCGGATTCGGAGCGCCCTTCGTGGATATCACGATTGGCCAAAACAGACTCCGGATTCGGAGCGCCCTTCGTGCATATCCCGACTGGCCTTTCTGAGGTTTGTATTCGGACCACTTGATTGGTCGAATAAATATTCAATAAGAATCATTGGCAATTCAGACCGGCCAATACGTGTCCAAACATTTACGCCATACAACACAAAACTTGCCAGAAAGACAAAGTAATACGATTAATTAAACACATAACATGTCAAGACCAAATACAAACGTTGAAAAGAAAAGAAATTCTATTTATTCAACACAATGTCTATTCAATCGACACCCTCATCGTCTTTCTTCTCAATTTCGAAATCGGGATAAGGAAAGTGATGGCGATGATACAGGGGCAAGGCTGAATCAATTCCCGCGGCTTCAAGGGATTCCTCGTTTTAAAGGGCCTTGATCCAGCCGTGCTTGAATCCACGATTTTCACATCGACAGACCTCCTCAGCAAGGTCTTGTTTGGTTTTCTCTATCCCGAACTTCAGGCCATCCTGAAACCCCTTTTCATAACCCGAGGTCTGTTGGGTTCCTCTCTCCGCACCAACCAATTTAGATTGATCGGTTACATGACGCCTTCGCTCGAACATTCTTCGATTCAGCTCACGCTTCCGGCCTTTTTCCGCAAACCTCCAAATTGCAATTCCTTTCATCCTTTTTCTCGCTCTCACCTCGCGCTTCTCGCAGACGCATGCCGACTTCATAGGCAGTATATAGTCCTTTCACGGCCCCGTGGATGCCGTCTCGAAATACTTCGAAATCTTGACGTCCGACCATTGATTGTTGGACTTCCGGCGAAAATATCTGTCGAGCGAACTCAACTGCCACATCTGGTCTTTGATGATAGAGTCCGCCTCCGTCATTGGTCTATTCCTCATAGAAACTGCAAAACTTAACGACCGTGGCGTCGCTTCAGGCTCGATTCTCGGTTGCCTATCCTTTCGAGGCGATCTGCTTCGATGACTAAGGGGCTGCTGTCTTACCCGATCCTTGGACGTTCTTCTTCCTGAACGCGTAGGTTCACTTTTGTGACTCATTGCGACGTCTGATTCAGTCAATCTTCGTCCCCCCCTAGTTTCCTGAATAAAAAGTAGGGCCTCTGGCGTGCACCCGCTCCATTTATCCTTCAATATTTGCAGCCTTCTCGAGGCAACGTCAGTAATCCCAAACGTCAACAGTCGGATGCCAACTGTCCAGCCCGCGAGTTAGGCCCATTTGGCTTCCCAAGCTCGCGCCCTGGCCAAGGCAAGGGCAGATTTATTAATCTTATCGGCCGAATTTTCAACTGCAAACGGCCGACCGATGCGTTTTAGCGACCCGCAGTAAGGCCCATTCGACTTCCCAGCTCGCCTGGCCAAAGGCAAGATCTATTAATCTTATCGGCCAAATTTTGAATCGCAAATGGCCGACCGATTATGCCTTGGCCATGAAGTTAGGCCCATTCGGCTTCCCAAGCTCGCGCCCTGGCCAAGGCAAGGGCAGATTTATTAATGTTATCGGCCGAATTTTCGTGCAAACGGCCGATCGATTGCCTTGGCCACCACAGTAAGGCCCATTCGCCTGAAGCTCGCGCCCTGGCCAAGGCAAGGGCAGATTTATTAATCTTATCGGCCGAATTTTCAAGTGCAAACGGCCGACCAGTCTGTGCCTTGGCCAGCCTACGAGTTAGGCCCATTCGGCTTCCCAAGCTCGCTCCCTGGCCAAGGCAAAGGCAGATTTCTTAATCTTATCGGCCAACTTTTCAAGTGCAAACGGCCGACCAGTTTGTGCTTTGGCCAGCCCGTGAGTTAGGCCCATTCGGCTTCCCAAGCTCGCACCCTGGCCAAGGCAAGGGTGGATTTATTAATCTTATCGGCCGAATTTTCAACTGCAAACGGCCGACCAGTCTGTGCCTTAGCCAGCTCGCGAGTAAGGCCCATTCGGCTTCCCAAGCTCGCGCCCTAGCCAAGGCAAGGGCAGATCTATTAATCTTATCGGCCGAATTTTCAACTGCAAACGGCCGACCAGTCAGTACCTTGGCTAGCCCATGAGTTAGGCCCATTCGGCTTCCCAAGCTCGCGCCCTGGCTAAGGCAAGGGCAGATTTATTAATCTTATCAGCCGAATTTTCAAGTGCAAACGGCCGACCAGTCGGTGCCTTGGCCAGCCCGTGAGTTAGGCCCATTCGGCTTCCCAAGCTCACGCCCTGGCCAAGGCAAGGGCAGATTTATTAATCTTATCAGCCAACTTTTCAAGTGCAAATGGCCGACCAGTCTGTGCCTTGGCTAGCCCGCGAGTTAGGCACATTCGGCTTCCCAAGCTCGCCACAGCCAAGGCAGTTATGATAATCTTATCGGCCGACTTTTCAAGCGCCAAGCGGCCGACCGATTCGTGCCTTTAGCCACCATGAAGTTAGGCCCATTCGGTTCCCCAAGCTGGCGCAGCCAAAAAAGGCGGTTATTAAGAAGCCGATCTAAAATAAAATAAAATAAAGTAAAAACATAAAATAGCCTTCAACATTTATTGAGCACAACTTACGTTTTATATATATACTCATGACTGTAGCAACAGAAGAAAAAAACTAAATTAAAAACTGTCAGTTGGCCGGATCAACCATCAGAATCAGATTCCAATGGCTCAACATCCACTTGCTCATATGGTATCGGCATATTCAATGAAGCGTTAGCAGCAGCAAGGGCTTTGAGCCAGCCATGTTTGAATCCCCGATTTTCAAACTTGGGGACTTGGTCAACGTACTCGGCAAGCCCAGCATTCTTCCCGGCCTCGAAAACTTTGGAAAACTCCGAGTCGGCCGCTTCCTTCGTCGCCTTCATTTCAGCCAACTCAGCCTCCAGTCTGGAGATCGCCTTCTGGGCCAATTTAAGCGCATCTTCGCTCGCATCCGCCTTCTTCTTGGCATCCGATCTCAACTGATCCGCGCTACGAGCCCTCTCCATCTCGACGTCGGCCCTTGAGGCTTCCTTATTCGCCCTCAAAGCCTCGACCTCGGTCCTTCTCCTCTAGCCCTCAACTTCCTTGCGTAGATGGCCAATCTCTTTGATGGCGTCGCGATGGCGATAACCCAAATCGGCTATCCATTTGACGGTCTGCAAAACAAGCATTTAGAACCTTAACTTTAACAGTATTCGGATTAAGTAAAGCTAAGTTCGACTATGTACCAAAAGCGCCGATTGGGCGACTAGTGCTGTCGCATTCAGATCTGTTTCCACCCGGAAAGCCTCCTTATCAGACGGCAACGACATGGACGTGGCCAAGCTGAATGTGACTTCTGGATCTTTGAGCGCTGATGCATCAGAAGAAATTGGTACGTTTCTTACCGTCGGCCGAATCACAAAAGGAACGACCACGCCCGATCCCTCTAATCGAGGACGTTTACCGCCGTGTTCCTCTAAGCCGGCCTTAAACTTGGCAAGGCGTTTCTCCGCCTCAACTTCTTGACCGGCCTGCACGACCATAGAAGATTCGACATTCCAATTCGCCGCCGTTTCAACCTCAACGCGCACGGACTCTGATCTGCTAACGGGCAAGGAGAATTGAGAGTTGGTGGCGGGCGGTATTTCAGATGGAAGGGCCTCCGCTCTTCGCCTCGCAGCCAACCTTTCCGCGTTCGCCTTCCTGGCAAGTTGTGTCAGGCTTAACCCTGCCATGTCTTCGTGGTCTGCGGCGGGAATACTCTCCAAACTGTGAACAACGCCGTCAAGTGAAAGATCCCCTCGGCCAGTAGATGGGGGATCGGCCGAATTCAATACCTCGTCAGATTCGGTCTCAGACTGATCCGATTCGCTATCAGCTACGTCCTGCTCTGAATCGGACCCTTCAAAACCAACCTGCCTCAGGTTTTTGAAGTCAGACAAAATAAGAGCGATAAGAGAATCTTCGCCCTCCGGAACAGGGATATTTTCCGCCGCAGAGAAGGTCGTATATGTCGGCTCGTAACGAAGCAGAATATGCGCCGACCTCCCTTGTTTCTGAAGACTTCGACGGCCGAAATATTTGAGTGCGACTTCTATATCCAAAAGAACAGCACTGTCAGTTGAAGGCAGAACTTTCTTCAAAATGCTCCATGCAGAAGACAAGCCGTCACATTTTAAAGAAGGGGCTTCACAATAAAAACGAACAAATAATAAAACAAAAGCGAGAAGGCAATCAGCCACCTGGCTCGCCCCTCCGTCTTGGAATAGCGTTGGCGTGATCCTCCCTTCGCCAAATTCCCAATTACCCTAGACAACGACCATAACGTCATCAACTCGTTTTCCAGAACTGGAAAGCATCGTAATCAGATGATGGTCGATATCCTTGGCCCTAAGGAAGAAATGCCCGTGCCGACCAGAAGACTTAGCCAAGGCATAACAATGCCGGATGGCTGGAATGCCAAGGTTAATTCTTAGGCGACGGTTGAGCGCTATAATCCCCATTATGATTCTAAAGAAATTCACATTAGGTTGGGAAGGGATTAAACCCGATGGCGAAGCCTGGCCTAAGCGAAGGGGGAAACGGACTCCACCCTCTACAATTGACAAAAGGGGAAAGACAATCGTGGTTTCGTCCTCCCTCTCCATATCAAGAGTGCCGTTTGCCACAAGCGACAGACGGACATCATCAGGAATGGAGAAGTGGCGTTTAAAGCCGGCGATTCGATCTAACGAGAGGAGGTCTTTCAAATGTTTCGCCATGACTTACAGTTAGTAAGAATATGCCAAGGAAGGAACAAACCAGAAAAAGTCTTCAAAGCAAAGAAAGAGAGAACTTACAAAGGACGAAGGGGATATCGGAAAACAGAGTTGCGGGGAATATCCAAAAGGCAAACCAGTGACGAGTGTGACGTGAAACACGAAAGGGTGTCAAAATTTTAAAATCGCAATAAATGAACGTATGTGCGAAGGGGAGAAGTCGACACGACAATCGAAAGAAGTGCACTTAGATATCCGCATAACGATGAGGCCAGCTGCCGAATTTTGGCTCTAACCTTTCGAAATTCAAAACCAAGCACTCCAGCTAACTGTCGTCAGTGAAGTGCTTGGGGGGCAATTTTCGGAGCCGAATAAGTGGAAGAGTCGGGAGACGCGTACCCCAGAAACTAGATACTACTCGGCTCCGTACTGCGTAACTAGGGCGCCGAATACGTTAACAAAGCCGAATGGATGAGGGTCAGTAGATCCAAATAAATGTAAGGTGAATAGGATAAACGTAGGCTCAAGCCTCGAGGCCCGAAAAAGTGAGTATAAATACAAGAACCGCAAATCCAGAAAGGTATGTAAGAATCACTTCACTTAACTTAAAGAAGAAGTTATCTTGGGTGTCTGAACTAACTTGTCCGTCGGAGTGCTAATCCCGGCACCCCCGACCGGAGTTTTCCTCTTTTCAGGTGACTAGTTGAGGATCACCAGCGCCTCCCAGGATCAAAAGAGTATTTCCAAACCACTTCTCCACACATCCTTTGGTACTTGAGAATTGAACACAAAGGCGATTTAAAGAACCTCAAATAACGTGCTTGAGTTAAACTGATATCGTTAAGTTACAATTACTCAGCAAAATCTCTCTCCTGGAGGCTAAGCAAGATTAGTTCGAGCAAAACATGGCCACTTAAGCTAGTGAAACTATTATTTGCCGAAGCTAATTAGTTACAAGATCAAAATAGAGAATGCTTGAGAAGGACAAAGAGAGTTTTTAAGAAACTTTCTTCTTGTGTGCTAGAAGAGAAAGTTGGAGAAAAGAAAGCGAAATACGATGGAATTGAAAGGGGATTCAAATTCAACCATTTAGATTTAAGAATTGAACAATTAGGTGATTTGGAAAACAGTAAACGAGTCGTTTAAGTTAAACTTATATCGCTAAGCAACTGTTACTTAATAAACTCTCTTTCTTGGAGGCTAAGCAAGAATAGTTTCAGTTAAACTTGAGAAAATGAAACTATTAGTTGTCTAAGACAATTAGTTCCTAGAACAAAAGAGAGAAGGTTGGAGAAGGACAGAGAGAGTTAGAAAGAAACTTTCTCCTTGAAAGGTTGAGGAGAAAGTTAGAGAAATGAAAGGGAAATAGGGTGAAAATTAAAGCGAATTAAAATTTCTCCTATTTGGACTTGAGAATTGAAAACTTAGGTGATTTGAAAAACATGAAATGAGTTGCTTAAGTTGAACTAATGTCGTTAAGCTACAGTTGCTCAGTAAAATCTCTTTCTTTTTTTTTGGGTGAATAGTAAAATCTCTTTCTTAGTGGCTAAGCAAGATTAGTTTGAGTTAAACTTGGCCACCCTAAGCTAATGAAACTATTGGTTTTCTAGGGCAATTAGTTCTGATAGCAAAAAAGAAAAGGCGGGAGAAGGACAGAGAGAGTTAGAGAAAAGCTTTCTTCTTGAGAGCAGAATGAGATTGTTAGGAAAAAGAAAGCGAAATAGGATAAATTTAAAGGGAATTCAAATTCATCCTTTCATAATTGAGAATTGAACACAAAGGTGATTTAGAGAACCTTAAATGTGGTGCTTAAGGTAAACTAATATCGTTAAGTTACAATTACTCGGTAAAATCTCTTTCTTGGAGGCCAAACAAGATTAGTTTGAGCTAAACATGGCCACTTAACCTATTGAAACTATTATTTGCCAAAGCTAATTAGTTACAAGAATAAAATAGAGAACGTTCGAGAAGGACGGAGATAGTTTTTGAGAAACTTTCTTGTTGTGTTCTATAAGAGAAAGTTAGAGAAAAGAAAGCGAAATAGGATGAAATTTAAAAGGAATTCAAATTCATCCTTTCGTACTTGAGAATTGAACACAAAGGTGATTTAGAGAACCTTAAATGAGGTGCTTAAGGTAAATTAATATCGTTAAGCTACAATTACTCGGTAAAATCTCTTTCTTAAAGGCCAAGCAAAATTAGTTTGGGCTAAACATGGCCACTTAAGCTAGTGAAACTATTATTTGCCAAAGCTAATTAGTTACTAGAACAAAATAGAGAACGTTCGAGAAGGACGTAGAGAGTTTTTGAGAAACTTTCTTCTTGTGTGCTAGAAGAGAAAAAGAGAAAGTTAGAGAAAAGCAAACGAAATAGGATGAAATTTAAATGGAATTCAAATTCTACCTTTTGGACTTCAGAATTGAACACTTAGGTGACTCGAAAAACATAAAACGAGTCGCTTAACTTGAATTCATATCGTTAAGCTACTGTTACTCAATAAATTTCCTTTCTTGGTGCCTAAGGAAGAATAGTTTTAGTTAAACTTGAGCTAATTTATTCACCCAATAAAAAAACTTGAGCTAATGAGACTATTAGTTGTCCAAGCGAATTAGTTCCTAGAACAAATAGAGAGAAGGTTGGAGAATAACGAAGAGAGTTAGAGAGAAGCTTTCTTCTTGAGAGCTTGAAGAGAAAGTTAGAGAAGTGAAAGGGAAATAGGATGAAAATTAAAGCAAATTCAAATTCAGCCTTTTGGACTTGAGAGTTGAACACTTAGGTGATTTAGAAAATATGAAACGAGTTGCTTAAGTTAAGCTAACATCGTTCAGCTACAGTTGCTCAGTAAAATCGGTTTTTTAGTGGCTAAGAAAGATTAGTTTGAGTTAAACTTGGCCACTTAAACTAATGAAACTATTGGCTGCCTAAGGCAATTGGTTCCGATAGCAAAAAAGAGAAGGCGGGAGAAGGACGGAGAGAGTTAGAGAAAGGATTTCTTGTTGCGAATAGAATGAGAATGTTAGGGAAAGGAAAGGGAAATAGGATGAAAATAAAAGGGAATTCTAATTCATCCTTTGGTACTTGAGAATTGAACACAAAGGCGATTTAAAGAACCTCAAATAACGTGCTTCAGTTAAACTAATATCGTTAAGTTACAATTACTCAACAAAATCTCTCTCCTGGAGGCTAAGCAAGTTTAGTTCGAGCAAAACATGGCCACTTAAGCTAGTGAAACTATTATTTGCCAAAGCTAATTAGTTACATGAACAAAATAGAGAACGCTCGAGAAGGACAAAGAGAGTTTTTAAGAAACTTTTTCTTGTGTGCTAGAAAAGAAAGTTGGAGAAAAGAAAGCGAAATAGAATGAAATTGAAAGGGGATTCAAATTCAACTATTTGGATTTCAGAATTGAACAATTAGGTGATTCGGAAAACATTAAACGAGTTGCTTAAGTTAAACTTATATCGCTAAGCAACTGTTACTCAATAAACTCTCTTTCTTGGAGGCTAAGCAAGAATAGTTTTAGTTAAACTTGAGCAAATGAAACTATTAGTTGTCTAAGACAATTAGTTCCTTGAACAAAAGAGAGAAGGTTGTAGAAGGACGGAGAGAGTTGGAGAGAAACTTTCTTCTTGAGAGGTTGAAGGGAAAGTTAGAGAAATGAAAGGGAAATAGGGTGAAAATTAAAGCGAATTCAAATTCCACCTTTTTGGACTTGAGAATTAAAAACTTAGGTGATTTGGAAAACATGAAATGAGTTGCTTAAGTTGAACTAATGTCGTTAAGCTATAGTTGCTCTGTAAAATTTCTTTCTTAGTGGCTAAGCAAGATTAGTTTGAGTTAAACTTGGCTACCCTAAGCTAATGAAACTATTGGTTGCCTAGGGCAATTAGTTCCGATAGCAAAAAAGAGAAGGCGGGAGAAGGACTGAGAGAGTTAGAGAAAAGCTTTCTTCTTGAGAGCAGAATGAGAATGTTAGGGAAAAGAAAGGGAAATAGGATGAAAATAAAAGGGAATTCTGATTCATCCTTTTGTACTTGAGAATTGAACGCAAAGGCGATTTGGATAACCATAAATGACGTGCTTAAGTTAAACTAATAGTTTCATTTTAATTCTTAATATTTCAATGCATCAATTTGGTCCCCAACCAATTAATTTTTTTCATTAAATGTTCCCTACCTCCGTGTCTGTTTATCATTGATAACGAAAGTAAAGACATTTTCATCAAATCACCTGTGGCACTGAATAAGTTGGAGATTAAATTGATAGAATTAAAATATCAGGTACCAAAATAACATAAATCACATATTTGCGATTGATTATATTTTCTGGTTTGGGTAATGTATAAATTTGGTTTTACGAAAATATCGAATTACTTCTGTTGTAAATTGTAGATGAAAACGAAAGTAGAGATTATTTAATGAAAAAATTAATAAATTGGGGGCTAATTTGACACATTTGAAATATTAGGGACTAAAATAACAGAAGACACATCCTTTGGGTACCATATGTGTATTTAACTGAAATAAAAAATTAAAAAAAAACACAAAATACATAATTCCATCACAAATTAACGTAAGAAAATGTCTAAAATTTTGTGGTTGATATTACAAAATTTTGTGAGTTGATTGAAATATTTTTTATTACGCTAATTTGTAGCGAGATTATACATTTTTTGATTGATATTACGAAATTTTATGATAAAATTATGCTAATTTGTGATAGGCTTTCCCGCATTGTTAACATACCTGAATGCGTTGTAAAACCATCAAGCATATTAAAACTAAAATTCAGCTCCTCCAAGTTAATCAAATGTTTAAGATCTGGTCACAAGTCAAGAAAATGAGAGTATCAGGCTTCGTTTGGTGGAGCTTTCAAAATATAGTTTGACACTTACTTTTGAGTGTGGTGTTTGTTTAGTGTTTTCAAAAAATAATTCCACACTCACTTTAGAAAACTTTTTCCAAGGCCGGAAAATTTGGGTTAACCGGACGTCCTACCAGATGTCCCACCGGTCATTCGGTTGATTGACCGAAACAGTGTTCAGTGTTTTTTTTTTCTTTCCTTGCACCTGTTATTTCTATATTACAATATATATATATATATTTGTGAATTTTTTTTAAAATTTTTTTTTATGAGCTTTGAATAGAATTTTGGGTTGTGTTTGGTTATGAGTTGTAACTTTTTATATCAACTATCATATGTCACATCACTCAATTCAAACTCAATTTAAAACTCTTTTCAAAACTCATAATCAAACAAA
This sequence comes from Camellia lanceoleosa, assembly GCA_025200525.1. NCBI lineage: Eukaryota > Viridiplantae > Streptophyta > Magnoliopsida > Ericales > Theaceae > Camellia > Camellia lanceoleosa. Next base: position 71,874,439 of record CM045764.1, read on the forward strand.
TTTTCCACACTCAAATCGTAATTCCAAAACTCATAAACTCAAAATACAACTCTTTTATCAAATCATAATTCTAAAACTCTACCAAAACGTAAGAAAATGTCTAAAATTTTGTGGTTGATGTTACAAAAGTTTGTGACTTGATTACAATATTTTTTATTAATCTAATTTGTAGCGAGATTACGCATTTTTTTATTGATATCACGAAATTTTATGATAAAATTATGCTAATTTGTGATAGGCTTTCCAGTATTGTTAACATACCTGAATGCGTTGTAAAACCATCAAGCATATTAAAACTAAAAGCCAGCTCCTCCAAGTTAATAAAATGTTTGAGATTTGGTCACAAGTCAAGAAAACAAGAGTATCAGTTTTTCAAATCTTGCAGTACCAGTCTCTCGAATTCTTAGTTGAGATTGGAAAGAGATAACCTTTAAACTCACCATCAATATTGATAGTTCCCCTCAAGTTGTTACCACCTAGATATAAAGACTTAAGAGATGTTAACCCACCAAAGTTGAAACGATACTGTTATCGAACTTATTGCCTTTCAAATCAAGCAATTGCTGGTTGCTCAGCCTTGCCAGCTTCTCAAGACCTGTAACACAGTCAACAATATATATATATCATTATTAGTCACAAAACACTACATAACTTTTGTAAACATTATTTGAAAGCAAACAAAAAAAAAACCTTCATTATTCTTGTTAGAAATGGTTTTGGAAAAATAGATTTTTCCTAAACTTTGGTCTAATTTTTAGACGGGACCTATGCGTCAAATTTGGCGGGTCTAAGTGGTAACGCGTTCTATACCGCGTTGTGATTCACGTAGTATATTTGGTTGCATAAAACCATTATCGGGTGAATGAGAAATTGAAGCTAAAGTGAGCTCCATAGAAATAGTGTTTTTGGTGAAATTTCCATTAAGGTTTGAAATAAGGCTTGTCCCACATTGCTTTAGGAGGCAACCTTGGTGTGGGTTTATAAGGCTTGAGTTTGGAATTTGGGGTAGGCCCCAAGGGGCACTCAAGTTTTGTAGAGGGAAAAGTTATGGCAAAGTGGGCTAGACACATTGGACCCAAAATAAACACGTATGCCGCCGTCCGTCCGACCGGGCTGGACTAGGCTTGGATACGAGTGCGTGGTGTGAGGTTGGGCTTGTTCGGCCCAATACTTATCTTTTTGGGCCAAAAACATTTGAATTTATTTTTTTTTGGCAAAATAAAATCTGTCTAGTTTTTTCCAACCCAAACAAATGCATATATGTTTAAAATTTAAACCCAACAGGTTCTAATCTGTTTGAAATTAAACCGGACATATTCAATATCTATTTCAAATTCAAACCAAATAGTGCCTTATCTGTTCAAACAGTGTGGAACAGGTTCTGTACCTGTTCAAATGGGTTTTGTATCGGTTAATTCAAATTGAACAGGTACTATACCTGTTGAATTCAAAATTCAAAGACCACCATTGCATCTATAAATAGACAAGTCCCTCATTTGGTTTTTCATTCAGAAAATTCGTTTTTTCCTCTACCGTTGCTCTCTGCATCTTGCTGCATTTAATTTTCCTATGAGAAAAAGTATAAACACAAAGTGTGTTCATTGTGCGAATAATTTGTAGTGCTGCTATTATTCGTTGTTGATCATTTTATCCTGGGAGATAGACGTCTACAATCTAAAAGCACCCTGTAGAGGACGAATTTGTCTTAAGGACACTGTGTTAAACATTGGACTTGATCAAAAATTTGTTTGAGAAAATAATAACGTAAGTGCCTTGATTACTTTTCTGTTTAATTTTTTTTTGTTCGAGATTTTGTTTTTGTTTTTGTAACAGAATAAAAATCTATTTGTTATTTTTTTATTTTTATACATTGTTTTGATTTTTGTAATGAAATAGTCTCTCTCCTTTCCTTTATTTCTTCTATGTTCTGTTTGTTGTTAAGTACGCAAACAGAATTTATTCTTAATACAATGAAGATTGTCCAACAATCTTAAGACAGACTTTTATTTTCTGTGTCTTCATTGTATTAATTTTTTGTGCTTTTACAAAGCGATATTCTGGTTGGAAAATATAAATAGTAGTCATATACTGTTTGAGAAATAGTAGTAATATACTGTTTATTTTCTTTGACAACCAGTAGTAATATACTGGTGTCTTAACAATTTTAGAATATTAATTTGTGCAGTAGTATTATGGAAAATTATTATATAGTATTTTATTTTCCTGGTTTTAGTGACTAGAAAAATAAAATTATTTTGTGTTATTATTTATTTTTTGGTTTGTGTAACTAGAAAATTAATTTGGTTTTGGTTTTTTCTGATTTTTGTAATCAGATATTATGGCTACTGCAACTGAAAGTGGTACTCCAATTGTTGCAACGACTCCGGTCCCTATCTAGAACCATGTTCAAGTTCCAATAAATCATGGAGAAAAACTGAAAAAATTTAATGGCACCGAGTTTAAGAGATGTAGTAGAAAATGCTGTTCTATCTTACAACTTTTAATCTGCCCGATTTCCCTATGAAGAGGCTCCAATACTTAAAGAGGGTGAAAGTGATCGGCAAGTTGTTGCCGCTATAGATGCCTAGAAACATTCTGATTTTCTGTGCAGAAACTACATCCTCAATGGCCTAGACAACATGTTGTATAATGTTTACAACGCTCTGAAAACAACAAAAGAGTTGTGGGATTCTTTGAAGAAAAAATACAAGATAGAGGATGCCGACACAAAGAAATTTGTCGTTGGTAAATTTTTGGACTTTGTTATGGTAGACTCCTAAATGGTAATTTCTCAAGTTTAAAGTTTTCAAGTAATTTTTCATTATATTCATGTTGAGGGTTTGTCTCTGAGCGAGTCTTTCCAAGTTGCTGCTTTAGTGGAAAAATTACCATCGCCTTGGAAAGATTTCAAAAATTATTTAAAACATAAACGCAAAGAGATGACCATGAATGAACTGATTGTAAGACTAATAATTGAGGAAGATAATTAGAAGGCTAAAAAGAGGAATGATAAAAATCTCATTGAGTCCAAGGCTAATGTGGTTGAACATGTGTCCAAACCACATAACAAAAAGAGGAAATTTGCTAGAGATGGTCCAAAACAAGGTGACAACAATGGCAATAAAAAGTTCAAAGGTAAATGTTATAACTGTGGCAAGACTAGACATCGTCCCTTTGATCGCCGACGCCCTAAGAAGGATTGCGAAAGTACAAGCAAGAAGACTACCAATCAAGCCAATGTGACAGAACTTCATTACATCTCTGACGGGGTGAATGACATCAATCTCTTTGCTGTGGTGTCTGAGGCTAATTTGGCTAGAAATCCCAAGGAATGGTGGGTTGACATTGGGGCAACTCGGCACATTTGCACGGACAAGAAGATGTTCACTACTTATAATGAGGCTGCAAATGGTGAGCAATTGTTCATAGGAAATTCATCTACTTCTACTGTGGTTGGACAAGGGAAAGTTGTTTTGAAGATGACATCGGGGAAGGAACTTACCCTTAACAACGTGCTATATGTATCAGACATCCAAAAGAATTTAGTTTTTGGTTCTTTGTTAAGTAAGAATGGTTTTAGGCTTGCTTTTGAATATGATAAATTTGTATTAACAAAGAGTGATATGTATGTTGGTAAGGGATACATGAGTGATGGTCTCTTTAAGTTAAATGTAATGACGGTTGTACCAAAACTTGTTATTAATAAGAATAACACATCTTTTGCTTATATTATTGAGTCAAATTTATGGCATGGTAGATTAGGACATGTGAATTTTGATGCTTTGCGTAGACTAATTGGTTTGGATTATATACCAAAGTTTGAAATTGATCCTAGTCACAAATGTGAGATTTGTATAGAAGCGAAACTAACTAAGGCTCCATTTAGATCGGTTGAAAGAAAAACCGAACCTCTAGAATTGATTCATACAGATGTATGTGATCTTAAATTTCTTCAAACTAGAGGAGGCAAAAAGTATTTCATAACATTTATCGATGATTACACAGGATATTGTTATATATATTTACTTAGAAGTAAAGATGAAGCCTTGGAAATGTTTAAACTCTACAAAACTAAAGTTGAAAATCAATTTGGTAAAACCATTAAAATGGTTAGAAGTGATAGGGGTAGTGAATATGATGCACCTTTAAATGAATTTTGTGCACAACATGGCATTATTCACCAAACTACAGCACCCTATTCTTTGTAGCAAAATGGAATTGCCGAAACGAAGAATAGAACCCTTAAAGAAATGATGAATGCTATGTTACTAAGTTCAGGCTTACCATAGAACTTATAGGGGGAAACAATATTGTTTGCTAATTATGTTCTTAACAAAATACCCCACAAGAAAACAAATAGCACTCCTTATGAATTGTGGAAAGGTTGACCACCTTACTACAAATACTTAAAAATGTGGGGGTGTTTGGAAAAGGTAGAAGTTCCTGTTCCAAAAAAGACTAAAATAGGACAAAAAATAGTAGATTGTGTGTTTATTGGTTTTGCACAAAATAGTAGTGCATATCAGTTTCTGACTTATAAATCAGAAATACCTGATATACATGTGAACACTATTATAGAGTCAAGGAATATTATGTTTTTTTGAACATGTTTTTTCCTTACATGAGAGGACAGGAATTAAGTTCACATAAAAGAACTTATGATTGTACACAAAGTCACACTACTAAAAGCCGGAGCTTTTGCGACGGTCATAAACGTCTCAAAAGGTTCACATATCGTCGCAAAAGACCTTTTGTGATGAAGTAGTAACGGGAAATGGGAGGTGGCGGAAGAGGGCGTAACAAAAGGTATTTGCGACGGTTACAAACCGTCACTTCCCTGTAGCGACGGCTAATCAATAGTTTTTGCGATGGTTTAACTTGACACAAAAAATGGGGGAAAAACTTCATTTTTTGTGACAATGTTGATTGCTGTCGCTAAAAACCTTTTTAGCGACTGTATTTGCCATTGCAAAAGGTATTATTAGCGACGGTCTAAAACATCGTCAAAAAAGTAGTATTAAATTAATACCATATTAGCGACAATTTAAACCGTTGCAAAAGATTTATTTGCGACAGTTGTTGCAAAAGATTGGAACTAATATGTATATGTGATAGGTTAACACGTCGCTAATAAAATATAAGTAAATAATGATTACATTAGCAACGGTTTATTATTGTCGCAATAAAATTATTTTTACAAAATCATATTTTATTAAATATTTCCTATACAAATTATTAATATTTTCTAAAATACAATATATCCACATCCACATCCACATCCAAATTCGCATTCACAAAATCATTTACCAAAAATAGTATATATGTACCCTGTAACAATTGTCAACCAAATATTCTTTACAAAAATATATAAAACAACCTTCAAGAATACTAATAACTTTTGATATTCAAGAACTTAAATATTTTGTATTGAAAATAGAAATATAAGAAAATATATATATATATATATATATATTGTAGCTTGTTTTGATATCAATAGTAAGCTACAATATTGATATGCGAAGATATCACCACGTACTCAAAAGGTTTGCATTTGCAAAAAGAAACAAAAAAAAAATCATCATTTACAACATAATTAATTTCAAGCTTACAGAAAATGTAAAACATTTGATATTTATTTAGATAAATAAATAAATAAGATTGTGACATATACATGAACCGAGTGCCACACAATGTATCTTCCCACAGCTTCTTCAACTGTTCTTAGACATCGGGATGATGTTTCCAAAAGAGCATTCGGTTTGTTCGCTTTGAAGACAAAGACTTTGCAATATTCAGGGCCAATTGGAACTCCTTCAATTTCACACAACGGATCATCACTAATAAGAAGTCCCTCCACCAATAGGACTCTTGGTATACGAGAACTCTCCAAACAAACTTTAATTACATCCTACAATGATGATAATACTATAAAAAAACATGCAACGATTGTACACATTGTGCTATAATCTAATAATAATCGAATAAACAAAAAAAGAGTTTGTAAAGAATAAGTTTTCATTGAGTTCCATCTTCTCTTACAAGTCATCTGTGCCTAGTATGTAGTGCGCGTCAAGTTTCGTTAACATCTAAACTTGTTTGAGCATTTTAGCGTATCAACCGGTTCGAAAAAGAGTTATTAAGAAATAAGTTTCATAAATGGAAATTAGACTCTAGATTCAAAATCGAGGATCGGTTTCGAGTCCCGTCTTCTCCTACAAGTCAAGTGTGCCAAGTACGTTGTGCGTTTTAGTGTGTCAATCGATTCAAAAAAGAGTTTATAAAGAATAAGTTTTCCTAAAAGCAAATTAGGATCTAGATTCAAAAATGGGAATTGGTTTCGAGTTCCGTCTTCTTCTACAAGTCATGTGTGCCTAGTATGTTGTGCGTGTCAAGTTTCGTTGACATCCGAACCCGTTTGAGGATTTTAGTGTGTCAACCGGTTCGAAAAAGAGTTATTAAGTAATAAGTTTTCATAAACGAAAATTAGGCTCTAGATTCAAAACCGAGAATCGATTTTGAGTTCCGTCTACTCCTACAAGTCATGTGTGCCTAGTATGTTGTGCGTGTCAAGTTTCGTTGACATCCAAACCTATTTGAGCATTTTAGTGTGTCAACCGGTTCGAAAAAGAGTTATTAAGTAATAAGTTTTTACAAACGGAAATTAGGCTCTAGATTCTAAATCGGGAATCGATTTTGAGTTCCGTCTTCTCCTAAAAGTCATGTGTGCCAAGTATGTTATGCGTGTCAAGTTTCATTGACATCTGAACCCATTTGAACATTTTAGTTTGTCAACCAGTTTGAACAAGAGTTATTAAGTAATTTCGTCTTCCCCTGCAAGTCATGTGTGCCTAGTATGTTGTTCATGTCAAGTTTCGTTGACATTCGAATCTGTTTGAGCAATTTAGTGTGTCAACGGTTTGAAAAAGAGTTATTAAATAACAAGTTTTCATAAATGGAAATTAGGCTATAGATTCAAAACTGAGAATCGGTTTCGAGTCCCGTCTTCTCCTATAAGTTATGTGTGCCTAGTATGTTGTGCATGTCAAGTTTCGTTGATATCCGAGGCCGTTTGAGCATTTTAGTGTGTCAACCGGTTCGAAATTTTTTTTGTAAAGAATAAGTTTTCATGAACGGAGATTAGGCTGTAGATTGCAAACTAGGAATTGGTTTCGAGTTCCGTCTTCTCCTACAACTGATGTGTGCCTAGTATGTTGTGCGTGCCAAGTTTCGTTGACATCCGAACCCGTTTGAGCATTTTATTGTGTCAACTAGTTCAAAAAAGAGTTTATAAGGAATAAGTTTTTATAAACGGAAATTAGGCTCTAGATTCAAAATTGGGAATTGATTTGAAGTTTCGTCTTCTCCTGCAAGTCATATGTGCCTAGAATGTTGTCCATGTCAAGTTTTGTTGACATCCGAGGCCGTTTGAGCATTTTAGTGTGTCAACCGATTCGAAAAAGAGTTTGTAAAGAATAAGTTTTCATGAATAGAGATTAGGCTCTAGATTGAAAATTGGGAATCGGTTTTGAGTTCCGTCTTCTCCTACAATAGATGTGTGCCTAGTATGTTGTGCATGCCAAGTTTCCTTGACATCCGAACCCGTTTGAGCATTTTAGTGTGTCAATCGGTTCGAAAAAGAGTTTCTAAAGAATGAGTTTTCATAAACAGAAATTAGGCTCCAGATCCAAAATCGAGAATCGGTTTCTAGTCCACTCTTCTTCTACAAGTCATGTGTGTCCAGTATGTTGTGCGTGTCAAGTTTCATTGACATCCAAAGCCGTTTGAGTATTTTAGAAGAATAAGTTTTCATGAACGGAAATTAGCCTCTAGATTCAAAACCGGGAATCGGTTTCGAGTTTCATCTTCTCCTACAAGTCATGTGTGCCTAGTATGCTGTGCATGTCAAGTTTCGTTGACATCTGAATCCGTGTGAGCATTTTAGTGTGTCAATCGATTCGAAAAAGAGTTTCTAAAGAATAAGTTTTCAAAAACGGAAATTAGGCTCTAGATTCAAAATCGGGATTCGGTTTCGAGTTCCGTCTTCTCCTACCAGTCATGTGTGCCTAGTGTATTGTGCGTGTCAAGCTTCATTGACATCCGAGGCCGTTTGAGCATTTTAGTGTGTCAACCGATTAGAAAAGAGTTATCAAGTAAAATGTTTTCATAAACAGAAATTAGGCTCTAGATTCAAAGTTGGGAATCAGTTTCGAGTCTTGTCTTCTTCTACAAATCATCTGTGCCTACTATGTTGTGCATGTCAAGTTGCGTTGACATTCGAGGCCGTTTGGGAATTTTGGTGTGTCAACCGGTTCGAAAAAGAGTATCTAAAGAATAAGTTTTCATAAACGGAAATTTAGTTCTAGATTGAAAACCGGGAATCAGTTTCGAGTTCCTTCTACTTCTACTAGTCATGAGTGTCTTGTATGTTGTGCGTGTCAACTTTCGTTGAGATCCGAACTCGTTTGAGCATTTTAGTGGGTCAACCTGTTCGAAAAAGAGTTATTAAGTAATAAGTTTTCATAAACAGACATTAGGCTCCAGATTCAAAATTTGGAATCGGTGTCGAGTCCCGTCTTCTCCTATAAGTCATGTGTGCCTAGCATGTTGTGCGTGTCAAGTTTTGTTGACATCCGAGGCCGTTTGTGCATTTAAGTGTGTCAACCGGTTCGAAAAAGAGTTATTAAGTAACAAGTTTTCATAAATGGAAATTAGGCTCTAGATTCAAAAATCAGGAATCAGTTTCAAGTGCTGTCTTCTCCTACAAGTCTTGTGTGCCAAGTATGTTGTGTGTGTCAAGTTTCGTTGACATCTGAGGCCGTTTGAGCATTTTGGTGTGTCAACCGATTCGAAAAAGAGTTTCTAAAGAATAAGTTTTCATAAATGGAAATTAGGCTCTAGATTCAAAACAAGGAATCGGTTTCGAGTTTCGTCTTCTCTTACAAGCCATGTGTGCCTATTGTGTTGTGCGTGTCTAGTTTCGTTGACATCCGAACCCATTTGAGCATTTTAGTGTGACAACCGATTCGAAAAAGAGTTATTAAGTAATAAGTTTTCATAAATGGAAATTAGGCTTTAGATTCAAACCTGGGAATTGGTTTCGAGTTCTGTCTTCTCCTACAAGTCATGTGTGCCTAGTATGTTGTGCGTGTCAAGTTTCGTAGACACTTGAACCTGTTTGAGCATTTTAATGTGTCCACCGGTTCGAAAAAGAGTTATTAAGTAATAAGTTTTTATAAACGAAAATTAGGCTCTATATTCAAAATTAGGAATCGGTATTGAGTTTCGTCTTCTCCTACAAGTCATGTGTGCCAAGTATGTTATACATCTCAAGTTTCATTGACATCCGAACCCATTTGAGCATTTTAGTGCATCAACCGGTTTGAACAAGAGTTATTAAGTAATAAGTTTTCATAAACGGAAATTTGGCTCTAGGTTCAAAACCGGGAATCGGTTTGAAGTTTCGTCTTCTCCTACAGGTCATGTGTGCCTAGTATGTTGTGCGTGTCAAGTTTTGTTGACATCTGAACCCGTTTGAGCATTTTAGTGTGTCAACGATTCGAAAAAGAGTTATTAAGTAATAAGTTTTCATAAACGAAAATTAAGCTCTATATTCAAAATTGGGAATCAGTTTCGGGTCCCGTCTTCTCCTACAAGTCATGTGTGCCTAGTATATTGTGCTTGTCAAGTTTTGTTGACATCCAAGGCCGGTTGAGCATTTTAGTGTGTCAACCGGTTCGAAAAAGAGTTTGCAAAAAATAATTTTTCATGAACGGAGATTAGGCTTTAGATTCAAAATTGGAAATCGGTTTTGAGTTCCATCTCTCCTACAAGTCATGTGTGCCTAGTATGTTTTGCGTACCAAGTTTCGTTGACATCCGAACCCGTTTGATGATTTTAGGTGTCAATTGGTTCGAAAAAGAGTTTCTACGGAATAAGTTTTCATAAACGAAAATTGGGCTCCAGATCCAAAACCGGGAATCGGTTTCTAGTCCAGTCTTCTTCTACAAGTCATGTGTGCCTAGTATGTTGTGCTGTCAAGTTTCATCGACACCCGAAGCCGTTTGAGCATTTTAGTGTGTCAACCGGTTCGAAAAAGAGTTTGTAAAGAATAAGTTTTCATCAACTGAAATTAGGCTCTAAATTTAAAACTGGGATCGGTTTCGATTTCCGTCTTCTCCTACAAGTCATGTGTGCCTAGTATGTTGTGCGTGTCAAGTTTCATTGACATCTGAACCCATTTGAGCATTTTAGTGTGTCAACTGGTTTGAAAAAGGGTTTCTAAAGAATAAGTTTTCATAAACGGAAATTAGGCTCTAGATTCAAAACCAGGAATTGGTTTCGAGTTCCGTCTTCTCCTACAAGTCATGTGCGCCTAGTATGTTGTGTGTGTCAAGTTTCATTGACATCTGAGGCCGTTTGAGTATTTTAGTGTGTCAACCGGTTAGAAAAAGAGTTATTAAGTAATATGTTTTTATAAACAAAAATTTGGCTCTAGATTCAAAACCGAAAATCGGTTTTGAGTCCTGTCTTCTCTGACAAATCATGTGTGCCTAGTATGTTGTGCGTGTCAAGTTTTGTTGGCATCCGAGGCCGTTTGATTGTTTTGGTGTGTCAACCGGTTTGAAAAATAGTTTCTAAAGAATAAGTTTTCATAAATGGAAATTAGGCTCTAGATTCAAAACCAGGAATCGGTTTCGAGTTCTGTCTTCTCCTACAAGTCATGTGCACCTAGTATATTGTGTGTGTCAAGGTTTGTTGACATCCGAGGCCGTTTGAGCATTTTAGTGTGTCAACTGATTAGAAAAAGAGTTATTAAGTAATATGTTTACATAAACGGAAATTTGGCTCTAAATTCAAAACCGGGAATCGGTTTCGAGTCCTGTCTTCTCCTACAAATCATGTGTGCCTAGTATGTTGTGCGTGTCAAGTTTTGTTAGCATCCGAGGCTGTTTGATTGTTTTGGTGTGTCAACCGGTTTGGAAAAGAGTTTCTAAAAAATAAGTTTTCATAAACGGAAATTAGGCTCCAGATCGAAAGTCGGGAATCGGTTTCTAGTCCAGTCATCTTCTACAAGTCATGTGTGCCTTGTATGTTGTGCATGTCAAGTTTCATTGACATTCGAACTCGTTTGAGCATTTTTGTGTGTCAACCGGTTCGAAAGAGAGTTTTTTTAGGTGAATAAGTCATAAATAAAAACAAAAGATTTACAAGAATACAAGGGGCATACTCCAGTACCTGAACAGATACAACCAAATGACATGTTCAAGATCCATATTCCAATCAGAAGATAGGGAACATGAACAGATACATTAACCAGATATCAAACACCTATGTAGCCATTTGTCACATGCCTTAGACCAACTTAAGGAACACATACCCTACAACAAAAGATGAGAATCAAGCAATCGGTTTCTCAGTGCCAGCCGCACAGATTCGCAGGAATATTGTTACAAACCCAAATATTACACTTATATAAAACATTCCAGTTGTAAGAATTGAAAAAAAAAAAAAACAACTATTACAAAAAGTAAAAGGAAAGACAAAGTATTCTCCATGTGAAGGAACTCTACTTAGACTAGCGCAGCAATGTAGCCTGGTCCTGGTGATCCTTTGACGAGTTGCAGCCTCAATGGGGACAACACAGTGATTACTCCACCACTGATTAGAGTAACCTGGGAAAACCAACATCACATACCTATAACACTGTATTGCACAAAGCTCACAATATATATGGGCTAAGTCACTCAACTCATATTGTACACACAACTCAACAAAGACTAATAATAGTGATAGGTATTCGGGAATAAGCATGGACTCTATGTGAGTATGAAAAAAAAAAAAAAAGAATTACTCCAACAATTTATAGCTCACAAATCTCAACCCACTACAAAAACATCCCCTACCAAGTACTAACCAGTTGACAAAACCTGGAGGTAAATAAACAAGTTAGCACTCCGTATATAGCTAACATTACTCAACCCTCTCATAGTGACTTCACATCCCTCATTGAAAAGCTTCCTTATATTACACTTGCAAATAGAAAACCTCATTAGAAAATAGATTAAACATGAGCCTCACTATAGGAACTCACCAAGCTCAACCTGTAATATGAATCTCTCAAACACTCAACCCTCAATCCATAACACTCCCCTCAATTTTAAGGATGGTTGGAGGCAACCTCCACTCTTGCAAAAACCAGTTATCAGATTGAGACTGCTTGATATGGTTGAGAGAGACAGCTCTGTATATGACCATGTAGAGAATGGCCTTCAAAATAATCTCCTCAGGTTTCCTTTCATTGCTGAAAATTCTGTTATTTCTTTCTAACCAGATTTGATACACAGTGCAACAGAAAGCTAGTCTTTTGATAATTGTGGCAAGGGATTTACCCTTGTAATCCCTGGCCACAACCTCAACAAGACCAAGCCAGGTAGTGCTATGCCAGTTAGAGTTGCATTTAGTTTGCATAGCAAACCACACTTTGGAGGAATAGATACATTTGAAACACAGGTGGTCATGGTCCTCCTCATAGGACCCATACAGAGGGCAACTATGACTAGGGTAAATGCCAAAATTAGAAAGTCTATCACTCGTATTTAACCTTCTCAGAACAGCCACCCAAACAATGAAACCCACTCTAGGAATAGAATAGCGATTCCACACAAGATTGGCCGAGTAAACAGTAGGCCATTTAAATCTCCAAGTAGTCTATCACCCGTATTAAGTAATAAGTTTTCATAAATGGAAATTAGGCTCTGGATTCAAAACTCGGAATCGGTTTCAAGTTTCGTCTTCTCTAACAATTCATGTGTGCCTAGTATATTGTGTATGTCAAGTTTCGTTGACATCCGAACCTGTTTTAGTGTGTCAACTGGTTCGAAAAAGAGTTATTACGTAATAAGATTTCATAAATGGAAATTAGACTCTAGATTCAAAATCGAGAATCGGTTTCAAGTCTCGTCTTCTTCTACAAGTCATGTGTGCCTAGTATGTTGTGCGTGTCAAGTTTCATTGACATCCGAGGCTGTTTGAGCATTTTGGTGTGTCAACCGGTTCGAAAAAGAGTTTCTAAAGAATAAGTTTTCATAAACGGAGATTAGGCTCTAGATTGAAAACTGGGAATTGGTTTTGAGTTCTGTCTTATTCTACAAGTCATGTGTGCCTTGTAAGTTGTGTGTGTCAAGTTTCGTTGACATTTGAACCCGTTTGAGCATTTTAGTGTTTCAACCGGTTTGAAAAAGAGTTATTAAGTAATAAATTTTCATAAATGGAAATTAGGCTCTAGATTCAAAACCGGGAATCGATTTCGAGTTCCGTCTTCTCCTACAAGTCATGTGTGCCTAGTATGTTGTGCGTGTCAAGTTTCGTTGACATCCAAGGCCATTTGAGCATTTTAGTATGTCAACCGGTTCCAAAAAGAGTTATTAAGTAATAAGTTTTTATAAACGGAAATTAGGCTCTAGATTCAAAATCGGGAATCGGTTTCAAGTTTCGTCTTCTCCCACAAGTCATGTGTGCCTTGTATGTTGTGTGTGTCAAGTTTCGTTGACATCTGAGGCCGTTTGAACATTTTGGTGTGTCAACTGGTTCGAAAAAGAGTTTCTAAAGAATAAGTTTTCATAAATGAAAATTAGGCTCTAGATTCAAAATTGGGAATTGGTTTCGAGTTTCGTCTTCTCCTACAAGTCATGTGTGCCCATTATGTTATGTGTGTCTAGTTTTGTTGACATCCGAACCCGTTTGAGTATTTTAGTGTGTCAATCGGTTCGAAAAAGAGTTATTAAGTAATAAGTTTTCATAAATAGAAATTAGGCCGTAGATTCAAAACCGGCAATCGGTTTTGAGTTCCGTCTTCTCCTACAAGTCATGTATGCCTATTATGTTATGTGTGTCAAGTTTCATTGACATCCGAACCCGTTTGAGCATTTTAGTGTGTCAACCGGTTCGAAAAAAAAGTTATTAATTAATAAGTTGTCATAAACGGAAATTAGGCTCTAGGTTCAAAACCGGGAATCGATTTCGAGTTTCGTCTTCTCCTATAAGTCATGTGTGCCTAGTTCGTCGTGTGTCAAGTTTCGTTGACATCCAAACCCATTTTAGCATTTTAGTGTGTGAACCGGTTTGGAGAAAAAGTTACTAAATGACAAGTTTTTAAATTGTTTGAAAGTTTACCACATCATCTGGTGGTGGTGTATGTTAGTTCTTATCAGCCTCATAATCCGTAGGTTCATAGTGGCAACTTAATGCATCCAGTACCTATGACATTCATGGTATTCTTTGTTAATTGTATTTATGTTCAATGATACAATTGTGCTACAATTAAATATTTATAAAACATTTATTTATACCAAACCTGTTTGTTGTGATTTGTACTTCCTTCTTGGGACACAATAACTAACATTTCAACTTTCATTTGTTGTATCTGTGTTGAAAGCTCTGTTCGTATCTCCTCCCTCAATTCCTCTTTAATCTCATTCCTGAACTCTTGCCTCAACTCCGTAAGAACTTGCTTTGTTATCTCAGCAACAGTCGATGACTGAGATCCTGGCTGTGATGACTTAGATTTATCTCCATACACCACGCTCCAAGGCACATCCTTGCTGTAAGTACAACAATATCCATGCCCATCTTCACGGACCACGTCGTGGAAAACACTGTCTCGACCATCTTCAGTAGTGCGGTAATCTTCAGGCAACATGGACACTTGGCGCTCAAACTCATCCTAGAAATTAAAATTACAAGTATATATAAATAATTAGGTAGTTCAAACAAAATCAAATATAAATACAAATTTAAGGATTTGAAAATACCATGGTTTGCCTAACATCAGGGTCAGTTTGGTTGCATGTATATTTCCAAACACTCATTTTATCCGTGGGCAACCCTTCAGTAATCATCTGAAAATTCAAAAATTAATTATTATCGTAGTAATTTACAATCATATTGATATCTACCTAAATAATATATACCTTCCTTCGAATCTGAGTGAATGAAGTATGTCCTATCGTATGATTAATATAATGAAAGGAACGATTTCCAGCATTGTGGACTGCAATGTCCTATAAAGTTTCCATAAATGTAAGTCGCAAGTATACAAAGTTATTAATTTTTCTAAAGATACGTGCTTTGTAATTAACTTATTTAATATACCTCTACTTTCTTAGTCTTCCAATAATCAACAAGATCATGCCACTATTCTGGAACAATTTGCAGAGGGACCATGTCTTTGATATTAGGATGATCCTTATTAGGCTTAAAATACTTATTCTTGATCTTGCTTTTCTGATCCTTCCACAAGTCATTGCAACTTTTCAAGCAACGTGGTTTGTACCCGTCTGGACAAATTTGTAAATTATCCTACAGTACAATTTAAATCATTAGTTCAATTAACAATATAATTAAACAATTTACTAAATATGCTTTTACCTTAACGTCTGCCCATATTGACTCAAGAACATCAATAGGCACATGGGTCCAATCAACATATGTAAGAGAAACAATGTTCCCATTACGCACCATGAACCCAAGTTGGCTAGTTAACTTAGACATATTGTCTCTTATAGGATTGAAGTCGGCATCAAAATCAATGGGCAACTTCTTGCCCATACCCCAATCTTTAATGCCTTTTGCAAATCCTCAACCTCGGGTGGAAGATAAAAAAAACTGTAAGGCATGTGAGGAATAATGAAAAAAAAATTACAATAATTGATAATAAATAACTTGTAGTTGAATTAATGTAATAAAATACATAACCATTTGTCATGCCTGAGGTGGCTTATGAATTAGTCACTGGATTTGAAACACGTTATAAGAATAAACAAATTATATAAGAATATAATAAACAACATATAAATTAAAGCATAAATTAAATACATAAAAGCAAACCTGTACCTGAGGTGGGATATAAAGAAGTCGTCGGTCCTAGCATATGAAATTAGAAAGTTTATGTATGGTGAAAATGAAATAATTTAATTAATATAATTTAAGTACATAACAAATTTGTATACTTGTGGTGGCCTATGAAGACAACGTTGGTCGAGACAATTGTGATGATGGTGGTGGATGTATCGGTGGCTGTGATGGTGGTGGTGGCTATATCGTGGCTATGATGGTGGTGGTGATTGTGTCTGTATACACAAAACATCAGCCATAGTGCGAGAGGGATTATTAAACTTTATCTTCTGTGCCATAACAATCTGTGACAAATACAATTGAAAATATAGAGAATAGTTTGGAGTTAATAATGTAAATACAAAACAAACATAATAAACAAATTGGAAGCACATAAAATTGTTAAATAACATGCCCAAATATATAGGTCATTAAAGCATGAAAATTTACTGTGTCATTACAGAATCCAAAAATTATTGCAAAATATCTTAATTCTCTCTCATTTCAACATCAACAGTTTCTCCTTCTACGACTTCCCTCACCCAGCCAACTTTTTCATCACAGACCATTATATTTTCTTCTAATTGTTGACTCATATATGGCTCAGTTTCTGGATCAGTAGAATACATATCAAACAAACCCCTTTGAGACATCTTTACAACCACTTGCTAATCTGATTCTATAGGGTCTGCAACATACCAAACTTGCTCAGCTTGGGATAGCAAGATGAAAGGTTCATTGTTGATTTGATCATCTTAATACAAAAAATGGCTGAAGTTAATCAACGTGAACTTGAAATTATCTTCTTTCTTCCCTCGAACCTTGTCAATCCAGTCACACTTGAACAATGCATACTTCATTGCATTGGTGTACTAGATTTCAATGATATCTGTCACTTGTCCATAATAGTACACAACCCCCACATGAGGATTTTTGTCCTTCTGACTAGCATAACTGATAGTATCTGCTTTCAAAGCTACACCAGAATTTTGACTGGCTTGACGGTCATCCATAGCCTTGACCCGAAAATGGAACCCATTAGTTATGTAACCGGTGAACCTTCTTGCTTTGTTATGAGGGCCATTTGCCAATGTATGAATCTCTTCAGAAAATGTGGCATTATCAGTCCTTTGCAAAGTGTGAACCTATTTAAAACATGAAAGAAAATTCAAAACACAAATCGACCTAAGTTGTAATATATAGCTAGATTTGTCCATACATACGTGTTCTTTAAACCAAGTGTGAAAAGTTTTGAAATGTTCACTTCGGAGTTGATGCACGAGGCATTTTCATCTTAAGTACTTCAAGGTGTTTCCTATATACATTGAAAAATTACCAATTAAAAATTAATATTTGAAATGTAATAAAAAAAAATAAAAAATAAAAACTTGGCAAATATTGAGTAAGAGGGGTACCTACTTTAGGAATGGTTCAACTGCTCTCGTATTGAACAAGATATATCGATGACACTGTACATAAGAAGTATGACCAAGGTTGAAAGTAGAGGTTTCGCCAATAGCACGACCCATATTAACTACACCATTGTAGTTCCTTACAGGCCGATTCAATTTAGTTTCCACATCATTCAGATATTGAGCGCAAAAATTCATGCATTCTTCCATAAGATAACCTTTAGCCATTGAACCTTTTGGATGAGCCCGATCACGTACATATTGCTTTAAAGTAAGAAGATATCTCTCAATTGGATACATCCATCAAAATTGAATCACTCCAGCCACCAATGCTTCATCACCTAGGTGTATAGGCAGATGCTTCATTATATCAAAAAAAGCTGGTGGAAATATGTTCTCCAAATGACAAAGTGTTAGTGCTATATGACCTTGGATATATCCTAGATTTGTTTGATGATTTACTTTGGAACACAATCGTCTAAAGAAATTACTCAATTCAATCAAGGCTTGAACAACATTCTTAGGCAACAATCCTTGTACACCTAAAGGAATAAGTTGTTGCATCAGAATATGACTATCATTGCTCTTTAGACCCGAAATGCTTCTATCCTGTAATCGTACACGATGAGAGATATTGGATGAATACCCGTCAGGAACTCTAACGTCCTTAAGCATTTGCAAGAACAAATATTTCTCATCCTTGGTCATTGTGAAATGTGCTGGTGGCAAATAAGCTTTATTTGTCCCTCTTGACTGCAAGTGTAGGGGTTTTCTAATATTCATTTCTTGTAGATCGCGCCGAGCATTGACATTGTCCTTGGATTTCCCTACAACTTCCAGTATTATCCACAATACATTGTCACACACATTCTTCTCTATATGCATCACATCAAGGTTATGTCTTATTAGATTGTGCTCCCTATATGGCAGTTCAAAAAATATACTCTTTCTTTTTTCCAACTATGAGTGCAAGGTCCAGCTTTCTCCCTTTCCACTTGTCTCCTATGCCTCTCTTTAAGGTCATCTAGCCTCTATTGGGTTAAGATACCCTCAGATTCTACTTGTAGCAAAATCTTTGATCTAGATAACAAACTTGGCTCGAGACTCAATTCCCGAGTACATCAAATGATACTTTATCCTTTCAAAATTTATGACCACTAGGTAGGAATCTGCGATGACCTAAATATGAATGTTTCCTACCATGTTTCAACCAACACGATCTAATTTCCTTATTGCAACATGGACATGCATATTCTCCTTTCATGCTCCATCCTGACAAGTTTGCATATGCTAGAAAATCACTAATTGTCCATCACAAAGCTATATGCATTTGAAACATTTGATTTGTTGATGCATTAAATGTAGAGACATCGTCAGTCCATAGTTCCTTCAACTCTTCAATCAACGGTTGCATATACACATCAATTTTGTCAATAGGTCCTTTTGGGCCATTGATAAGTGTAGACAAAATAAAAAATGGTTGTTTCATGCACATCCATGGCGGTAAGTTGTATGGAATGAGAACAACAGGCCAGGTGCTATGAACTATGTTCATCAAATCTAAATGGGTTAAAACCATCATATGCTAACCCAAGCCTTACACTTCGACAATCATTCGCAAAGTTAGTATTTCGACGGTCAAAATCTTTCCATGAAAGGGAGTCAGCAGGACGTCTTAAGACACCATTGTCTTGTCGTTTCTCTGCATGCCATTTCATGATCTTGGCCATTTTTTATGACATAAATAACCTCTGCAATCTTTGCTTCAAAGGGAAATATCTCGTCTGTTTAGAGGGTATCCGTTTACCGCCTCCATGAGGAACATTTGAACTATTAGCTTCATTTTGTTTCCACCTAGAACTTTTGCATATGACACATTCATCAAGATTTATGTATTCATTTCGGAACAACATACAACTATTGGGGCATACATCCCACATTTCATATGTGAAACCCAAATTTGTAGTGATCTTTTGAGCTTTATAGTAAGAATTAGGAAGTTTCACACCCTCAGGGAAAGCTTCATTCAACAACTCAAGTAACATAGTAACAGAAGTGTCACTCCACTGATTTAGCACCTTCATATGTAAAAGTCGAACAATGAATGACAAAGATGTGAACTTCTGACAACTCGAATACAATTCACTCTGAGCATCCTCTAAAAGTTTGAAATAATTTGTAGTCACTACATCTAGACCTAACTGCGGATCAGTTGCAAGTGGTTTTGCTACATTGGGATTAGTTAGTGCCTGTGGTTTATCACCTACAACACATGTACTAATAAGTGAAATACCAGTAACATCGTGTATCATTCTGACAATATCATCCCTAATGTTTTCATTCACTAAGGCTTCATTATCTCGGTTACCATACACAAAAGTATACGACTCTCCATGATTAATCCAATGTTTGTATTTGTTTAGAAAGCCATTTGAAATCAAGTGCTATCGCACACTATCTCAGACAAGATGATAGTGATTCTCGCATTTCCTACATGGACAACAAACCATCGAACTTGTAGCCCTATTGGTGTATGCAAACACTATAAATGAGTCGATCCCATTCATGTATTCACTCGACATCCTGTTTGGCAAATCAATCTAACTCTTGTCCATTTTGTTTACTTCTCCTAAATATATATTTTGTACACATGAACTTGCATATTAATTAACCATAACAACAATTCTAATATTTTATACATAAAAAATGCACACATTCCAATAGGTGAGCTAATATATCATAGATAAAAATGCAAACATTCCAATAGGTGAGCAAATATATCGTGGACAAACAAGCAAGTCAAAGATGGAAATTTTCATTATGATCATATTGTATCATTACCAATAAAAACCAGACCACGTAACAATTCAATGCATCATTCACCAAAAAATAATCTAAGCCAATCTGAAGGTAATAAACATAAGAAAGAACAACTGAATCCTCATGTATATAAATAAGTAAAATTGAATGATAATATTTCTACATCTCTTAACTATATCAATCCCAATTATTTGCATAACAACAGACTGACTAACAGTGGACAATTATTAAATATTGACAACCACGTAACACCGCCTAGGAACATATGGTATAACCTGGACCTAATCCCTCCTAAGCCCAAACCATTTATTTTACCTTTCTCATCTCTTCTTTCAAATATTACCTACTTCTGTATTTAAAATTCGGTTGATTAGATGAATTTATTTATTTTTTATTTGTGGCAATTCAAAATTATTTAAATTTTAATTGTCAATTATTGACACTGATAAGCTACCTAGGACAACTTCATTATAATTAAATCATAAATTAAAAAAATTAATATTCGCAGGTCATTAATAAATAATTTATTGTGATGAACTTAACCGCCTCTACAGTGCAATCATCCATGTCCCAACAAAACTCCCAATCCCATTGTGATGAGATCAACAATTGGAAATACACAGATCAACAAATTCCGTCGATATCATATTTTAGTATTTATCATTAGTTAGCTCATCATAGATCTTGATCGTCTCCAATTCATACATATAGTGAAATTTTCATTTCATTTTATAAGATTGAAACAAAGAAATTTTGGTCAAAATGCAAAAATTAACAATGTATAATTACCAAATAAATATTCGTAGCCATCTTAAATCCAATTCTTGGCTAGAACAGGACAAACATGCTTTTAATACTTGGTTAAACAAGAGATATACTCTCCTATATGGAAAAAGGTGATTCATATTAACAACATTCCTTATCTTAAGGTGATTAGGTTACTATTGTACAAATATTAAAAGTCACAAACCTTAAATCCTAACAAGTCTGGAACATTATTTAATATTAGAATTCTACTAAAAATTATTTTAGAAATAAATAAAAATGTAAACAACTTTTAAAATCAATGAAAAACTATTGAATTCATATCTTTCAAATATTATATTTTTTATACTTTAAATCTTAAGAACACTAATTAATAAGGCTGTTTAAAAAATTCTATTTGAAAAGAGATGATGATTCATATTGGTTGTGGTTATAACTCACTTTCACAAAAAAATCAAATAAAATAAAAAATAATTTCAAAAACATAGAAAGTTGTCAATAGAAAATATATAGATGTGATTCATTCGTAATTACAAATATAAATATTTGTTATCTCTCATTTATGTAATTTCTGTTTAAAACTTTATGTATTCATAACCCAACTCTTTTCACAAATTTTAAGCTTTTGATCACAGAACCAACCCACTGGCAAAAACGATCATTTAGCCAACTCCTCAAGGGTCAAACTGCCATATTTAATGCTCTCTAATAGTTGTTCCTTAAGTAGTATGGATCTGAACTTTTTTGTAGCTAGATTTTATAATAAATAAATTAAAAAAAAAAAAAGAAAGAAGAAATCATTTATAGATATTAGAAGGGTTGGGATCTTCTATCCCAAGTATAATAATAAATTACCACAAAAAAAAAAAAAGAAAAAAAAAAAGAAAGAAAGAAAGAAGGAGGGAAGAGATACAAAAATGTTTAAGACATGACAAGCATAACAGTGGGTAACCAATAACAAATTCAACCAAGACAATATTGAAGGATTAAAATTATAATAAACAACCACATCCAGTCCAATCATAACCATTCATTTTAAATGAAATCAACATTTGAGAGAGAGAGAGAGAGAGAGAATTTTCTACTCAAATGCGCTTTGGTTACTTCACTTCGATACATTTTCACTTTCAAAAACTAGAGAATACAAATGTACCAAGGAAAACATAAAGAAAACAATGGTATGAGCAAGTGCTTCACTTGGTAAAGAAATACCACAGCCAGGCAACTTGGTAATTTAATCAATATACCAACATAATTAAACATTCTAAAAGTAAGAATGCAAACATAAAGCTATACATGTTTAGTCAATTGTGTCTGAAAAATAAGCATTGACACGCTTCTAGCAGTGGACTGCAATATTTAGCAAGCCAATAACTGTGTCAATTGTCTGTCCCTTTATGTCTATGTTGCCATACATAGGTTTGATTTGGGTTTTAATAGCATAGAAGAGAAAATAGAGGACGTGGAGAAGGTGGAGGGAAACACACACACACACACACACACACACACATATATATATATTTGGGGTGGCTTCACACTTTAGTCTGATTTGGGTTTATATCAAAAGGGAAATGAAGAAAAGACGGGAATGACGAACAAAAGAAAAACAAGAGGAAGCGGATAAGACAAAGTAGAAGAGAAGATCACTGTGGTAGAGAGAAAAGGGAAAAGAAAAAGGAGGTGTCGGCTATGTTTTGTGGCTGCTGGGAATAAAGGACTAGAAAGTGAATTCAACTGATGCCCACTACATAAAACAAACTCCTTTCATTCTTACCAACACCTAATCTCATAGTGATAGTTTTAATTGCAAATACAGTATTTAGTCTTTTAATATGGCACGGGATCACCTGCCCCAATTTCGTGTCCCATTTTCTTGTCCCAGTGTCTCTCTACTGCCATGTGTCCAATACCAAACATTCAATTTAACTCCGTTAACTCTCCGTAAGAAAACTCACAGCACCATTGTGCCATTAAATTACTAATGCTCATAAAATCACCATCATCCACTCACATAAACACAAGGACAATATACCACTCAACAAAGTAGACTGTTCTACAACTCCTAACATATTTTTAAGGGTTGACCCCCAACATGTCAAAACAATAAGAAAATGCGATGGGAAGTATATAACTTCCCAAATATGCATTTTTGTGATGAACTGTAACCAATTATTTGATTGTGATTTTAATTTCTCTGTTGACAGTTCACAGCACTATTATAAGTTTACAAGTGTTTCTGACTAACTTTATTAGAAATATGACCACTCTAGCAAGCTATTGGTATACCAATACCAAGTCACTATAGAATTTCATTGTGATGACCTTTCCATGAAGTAAAAGGCATCTAGCTCTGACTTTCACCAGTCAGAAGTTGCCAGCTTATTCTTCAAGTCTCTACTTATAATTGAATTCAGATAAAATACAAAGAGTGTTCAAAGAAATAGGGACAATGACAAAAGGGTAATTATGTGCAGCTGCTAATCCTAGAACCTTCATTATCTAGACTAGTCCACATCTGACAAGCTGAAAGAAAAAACATGCACATATTCTAGTAGTAAATAAGACGGCTCTTTAAGTAACTAAAATCAATATTGTGATTTTTTAAAAATCAAAACTGTGACAAATCCGTACTTAAAAAAGTTATATATTTTATATATATGCCATGTAATTGATAATTGGTGTTGTCTATTGTCAGTGTTGCGGTGTGAGTTTAAGTGTTTCATGTTAAAAAAGAAAAGAAAAAATAGAGATAAGTTGAACCATTGCCAAAAAATCTCAATTGCATAATATATATACATATACATATACATATACATATACATATACAGGCCACATGTTTGAGTTGTGAGTTTGATCAAGAATCACACATATAATATATATATACACACATCGAATTTTCGCACAAATCAAACACACACCAACACAAAATCAATAATGAAATTCTTGATTGTTATTGTGATGAACTGTTTTATTCTTAAGCAAAAGAGTTTCAATGAATTGATGAGCAGGGAGAAACAGACGATAGAAGATCAGAGGAGAGTAGAGAAAAGCAAAGGAAGGCTATACCTAGATGTCGGAGGGAGAACCAGAGGGACGCTATGGTTACTGCTACAAGAGTGATGGTGCTGCAGACGCTATTGTTGCCACTGCTACAGACGCTGTTGCTGCTGCTGCAAGAGAGAGACAAAACGACGACTGGGTGAGAGAGTGCATGAGCAAGAGCGAGAGGAAAGAAGAGGGTTACCTAGACACTGTTGTTGTCGTTGCAAGAGAGATAGAGTGACGACTGGGTGAGAGGGAGTGAGAGAACAGTGAGATTAGGGTAGAATATTGAAGGTTTTTTTTTTTTTATCCCAACAGATTACAGAGAATTTGGGAATATCGGGAAAGAGGGAGAGTGGGAGGGGGTTTTGGCGCGAATTTAGTAATTACCATTTGCAACGATATTAAGGCCCGTTGCCAGTGAATGAGCAAAAAAATAAAATTTGCGACAGATTGCCAAAAGAGCGTCGCAAAAAAATAAAATAAAATTTAAGACTAGAAAAATTTTGCGACATTTAACGTACTGTCGCATATAACCTTATATTTTTCCACGGGCTTAGTTTTTCCGTCACAACAAAAATAATTTTGCGACATCATTAAGTGTCGTCACAAAGGCTTGTTTTTTGCAACGGCACTTAAATCGTCGCAAATAGTTCCTTGTCAAATGCCCGCTTTTCTAGTAGTGTCAAGAGACTAATGCCAATTAAACACAAGAGACTAGTAATGGTCTCGACCAACAGGATTTAATTGATAATGAACCAAGACGAAGTAAGAGAGCAAGAACATCGAAATCCTTTCGTCCAGATTTTCTAACATACCTGTTAGAAAATGAACCTCAAAGCTTTAAGGAAGCAATGACGGGTCCTGAAGCACCTTTGTGAAAAGAGGCTGTTAATAATAAAATTGAATCCATTATGCAAAATTATACTTGGGAATTGGTAGATCACTCGCCCTATTTTGGTGTTGCACTTGACTCCTTTCCATCCGCAACAGTCAATAGTTGCTTCACCCTTCCAAGCCTCTTCCCATGTTTCTATGGTATTGCGATTCAGTTTGTGGATGGAAGCTTTTATTTGCAGAAGAGAAATCCTTTCTTTCTCCAAACACCCATAACACTCACTAACCAAAACCAACATTACCAACAACCACACCAACCTCATCTCTATAAACATGATGACACACTTATTTCTTCTTTGCATGTTTTGCACAAACTCAAGATTGCATATTTAGCACCCAAGTGCCAGTCTTTATAAAGGCACAAAAAGCACCATGATACATTGGGCTCGAGATGTTATTAGGTGGTATGAGACATGGTTAGGTAGTGCTTGTAGAGTTTTGTGATTGATAAGAGAGTGAAACTCATAATTTTGTAAATAGGAGGGTTGACAATTAATAATTAAAAATTGATATACAAGTTCACTGTTTAGATTCATTTTCTAAATTTAATGATGAGTAAGTAATATAATTAGTTAGGGCTGGACATAGGGTTATTTGAATTGCACAACCTGCCTAACCTGAACCAATTTGCATATAAATGGGCAATTTCACAGACATAATGCGGGCAGATGCGATTTGGAATATGGCATGATTGTGGGTTGCGGGTTTAACTCGCATCCGCAAGACCCCGTCTGCACTTAGACCTTATTTTTACTTTTATTTTTATTTTTTTGTAATCTGGACCGTTGTTATTTTATTATTGCGTTTTGGATCACTATAACATATAAGAGTTTTAGAGACCTATTTTTTTGGTCTCTAAAAGTGAAAATTTTGTCGCAAAACACATTTACAGACCAATTTCTATCGTCGTAAGGATAGTCGCTAAAAGGTCATCCCGAAAAGTCAAAAATAAGGCTTTTAGTGACAAAATTTGAAAATGTCACTAATAAATACACTTTTAGGGACAAAATAATTTGGTCTCAAAATGGTTTATTTTTTTAGACAAAAAAATTGGTCCCAAAAAGATAATAACTCATCACTAATGTCCAATTTTCGTTGCCAAAAATATAATAAAGACACTTTTCGCAAGAAAAATATTTAGTCCCTAAAAAATAATTTTGTCCCTAAATTTTAGTCTCTAAAACCTTAATTTTTTGTAGTGAATGTAAAGGTTAATAAAGAATTACTTTTAGGTAAGCTTAGGCTTTTGAATGATTTCACTTTAATTATATTGTTGGGTAGTAGATAGTGAATGAGATTGATGATTTAGTTTAGGATTTTGAAAGATGTTCTTATGTTAGTTTATGATTTGATTTAAAAGTGTAGGATTTTGAATGATTTGTTTGTGTTAAGAATTGATTTTGTTGTGTTTTTAATTTTGTAAGTTTTAATTCATTAATTATTAATGTTGGAGCATTTTAGAAAATTAGGGGGAGGGGAGGGGAATGGCCCAAAATAAATATTTACAAAATGGGAAAAAAAAACTCTAAAATAAATATTTAAAGAAAAAAGTCCAATCCGTAAACCGCTCGTACATTCGTGAACCCTATCCGCACAAACTGCAACCTGCACTACGGGCGGTTGTAGGTTGAATTTTCCCCAACCACATATATGTGGGTGGGTCCAAACCGATCCGCAAACCGTCCAAAATCGAATCGTGACCACCCCTATAATTGGTTGATGATTAAAGAATATATGAGAGATAATGTTACCTTTAATATCTTAATTAATTGTTATATCATTAGACTTCAAAATTGAATTGAATTTTTTTATTTTAAATAACAATGCCTGTAATAATTAATTGAGAGTAAGGACATGTAGGCCCTCCCCCATATTGATTTGGCAACATTTTTTTGGAAATATCAAAGCAAATTATCTCCTCAATAAGAATTTAGTGGTAACGTGGTTGGACTTCATTGATCAAATGACTAGCCTCAATCCAGGTCAACATTGTAACAGACACCAAATTTGAATTCTAATCCATATCCACCAAATGGCCCACCTTGTCTAAAAGTTGTGATAGTGGATCAAAAAAATGTAACTATATCACATCATGCATTTAGTAAAGTCTCTCTCTATATATATATATAAATAATAAATAAAAATTTGTGAACATTCGCTTTACAATTGTAGGGGAGAGAAATATTCTCCTCGCTCCGTACTTCCTTGCTACAAAGCTCGTCGCACTTCGTTACATTGTGGACAAAATAAAGGTGTGCTACCCGATAGGTGGGTTTGCTGGAAAACCCTTTTGACAGTCAAGTCAGCTTGCTAGAAGACGAGAGAAGGTAGAGAGCACTGTAGAGAGAGAGTTGCACGAAATTTCTTACCTCCAACTTCTGCATGCTCCACCTTTTCAAGGTTGGCCATGCAACCTCAGAGATTGTGGGTGCATTACCTATGCTATCCTTCTTTAGACAGGTGGTTGTGCTCCCCTCTACATTTCTTACACGTTTAGAGACCAAAACCTCCAAATAGTGTTTGCTGCACCGCTAAACAGTATTGACGCATACCAAGGGTGGATTTCTCTCTTCTCTTTATTGGTCCACGTGGGATGTTCGGCTGGGCTGCTACTTGTGAACCACTAACACTACGTTGGTCGCTTCATGCCAAGATAGATCTTAAACGGTCTATCATAACTGACTGGAGGTGGGCACATTTCTCGGCATCTCGTCTATTGACTGGCTCGGCCCGAACAATCTGCAGCTTGGTCAGTTTTGGCCGACACAATATTCTGCATGGGTCTGGCTCGGCCCGACACTACATTTCGTGCTAGCTCAGCCAAACTCATCTCGGATAACCTCAGTCCGGCCCAATGATACGCCCTAGGCTTCCCTCACCTAGCCTAGCACCATATTCCATGCTGGCACAACTCGGCCCACTGTTCAGCACAAATCTCCCTCTCAATGCCTTGGGCAAGACCCAGATGTGTTCAAAAATCCACCAGCCGCTTTCATCCCGACCCATATGCAGTCGTAAGCCAATGCTGTACAACAGAAACTCATAGAAGCGACAAAGCTTGCAACTGCGGCCGATGCGTCTGCCGTCTGTAGCTTGCTTTTCGTGCTCCTTTCGGCCACGACTAGCCCTACTGTTCAGACTCCTGTGATTCTGAATCTGATTTCACAAGTGTAATGTGAAACAGTGTAAACGCGAAAAAAGTCCAAATCTAGCAATTCTTTTTGGAAAATCAATGTTTGAATCAAATGCCAAAAAATGGACTGCTTTACCAAATTACGAAGTCGCCACCTAAATATTTTTGGAAAATTTAGGAAACCCATGACCCATGCCAAAGGCCACGTGTCCGTCATCGCCAAAGTGTCTCAACTCGGGAACTTAGGTATGAGAGGGGAAGGTCATGAATTGAGCACCCCACTCACCCGATCCAAGATTGGTCTCTATTAATCATGATGCGATTTTTATTTACCTTATTTGCTCTTGTTCCGATTACTAGCTAATTTACTATGTGATGCACACAAGTATAGACTAATTTTGCAAGAGTTAGAACATTTTGATTTCATGTTTGTTTGAAAACTGGTTTAAATATGCGTCACTTGAAAAAAGTGAGTTTTTATGTACATTAATCAACTTATCCCAATTTTAGCAATTAGCCTTCATCCACAGGCATTCAAAGAGTTATATCACTTAAGCAATTAGCCTTATGGTATTATGCTTGACATAGCAACAATCACACTTATGCGATATGCTAAAGCGATAAGTGCTCACCTAATACTCAAAGGTAAACCAAATAAAGCAAAATGATTAGAAAACATGCATGTTCCTAAACAATGCAATGTGACTAATGCAACGTAGACATTATGCAATTTTTATAGGCTTGGCTATGAGCATGGTATATGATCCAATTCAAGGCATGCGATAAATCACGTTTTCAAGCAATAAGATTGAACTTGACACTGTTAGTATGATGAGCCGAACCCAAATGTACATGAAACGAGTGTATGTGAACATGGGAATGCTAAGTAAATATGATGCTCTATGCTACCATCATAAGCGGGTAAATAAAAGAGAGAAAGAAATGGAGGTTGGAAGACATACATAGTTATTATATATTTACTCTTGTGCAAGAGGGTGCAAATAAGTATCCAAATGTCCAAAATAAACTAATTATTACAAATCCGAATAAATGAATTTAAAACTGGCTAAGTTATTATAACAAGGATATTAGAATGGGCAAGAAACTAGCAATCTAAGTTAACTAGTTTTACAATTGCAAAAAAACAATAATAATAACTACAACAATAATTAATTACGACAATAATAATTACCTACAACAATAATTATTTATAACAATAATAATTACAAAATATAAGCAACAATCAGGCACAATGATTGCATGCACAGTATCCAGAAGTTGCTCTATATGCCCGGATTTCTCTGCCTCACCCTCAGCCACTGCCCTCTGTTTCTGCCAAAAGCTCACTACTTACCAAACATTGGGAGCCGGCTGGCCCCAAATGAGATCTGGCTAGGCCAAAACAGTGTCGACCAGCACTATATTTTATATCAAAAAATGTCTTGTGCTCTAAGGTGAGAACAGTGCAGACAGAGCCTTTCTAGGCCCTTTTTGTCCCTTTTGCCCCTCTCTCACATGGGAAACTCAAGAGAAGAATGATTTCGAGTCCGAAACCATCAAGAACCACAATTGGATGGCTTGATGATTTTGAACATATTTGGACAAAATATTTAATAAATGCAATGAAGATGACCACCCCTCCCTATTATCATGGAGGCTCAAAGAGGGAGATACGCTTCAAGTTTCATCACAATATCATGGATTGATAAGTGACAATTCTCGAAGCGATGGACTCGGCATAAGATCCAGCTAAATCTAACCAACTTAGAGCATGTTCTTTATGTCGGTTTCATTGATTTTAAGACATTTTTATTAATCCTTTCCATTCTTTTATCAATTTGTCCAAAGTAATGTTTAAGTCCACCAAATAAAGAGAAATGTCAAATGAGAAGTGCTCCATAGCATGAAAGAGAGACTATATATTGATGATGAACCTCTGTAGAGATTAAGCCATTGAGCATAGATCTCTTTCTCATGCCTCGAACAACAAGCACTTGTGTGAAATTGCTCTCAAACAAAAGAAAAGAAGGAGGGAGGGTGCAAAAATGATTATGCAAAGTTGATTATTTAAAATAAAACTCTTTGCATGAAAAAGAAGTAAATAAAGCTATCAACTTAACTGACTCGATGTCTAAGGCCTAAACAACTAAAGCCATGAGGACTTATAACACAACAAGTGTGATATTCAAAGCATAAACTATTTACATAACAGTCCCTAAAATGTAAAAAATAGTAGCTAAAAGCAAGATAAAGTAAGTAACAATGTGTAGAGAAAAAGCCATGGAACAAAGCCTAAAGAGGGATGGCTAACCCCTCCACTTTTTGTAATTTTAAATCACATATTTTAGCCTCAATACAGTCCAAGAACAGTCCCAAAATAGCCCAAAAATAGTGGCTAAAAGTGTGTTTAAAGAGCATAAAAAGATAGACAAAAGCAAGAGATATAAAGCTAGTAAACAAAATCAAGGAGAGGTGGCTAACCCCTCAACTTTTGAGACTTTTAAACCATGTTTTTCAGCCTCTCAAAATCAGTGTAAAAACCAAAGAAAAGAGTGCTAAAACAAAGGGTATGAGCTATGGAATAAGGTGCATGAAAGGGTGTTAAGCCTCTCTACCTTTGGTAGCTCTTCAACCCCAAGTTCCAACACTTGGAATGGATCCAAAATAGTAGGAAAATACAAGAAAAAGATAGAAAAAGATTAAAATGAAAGCAAGGAAAAAGGTGACAAGCTTATACCTCTTGAAGAGAGCAAGCTTTGATTGTTGATCAAACTTGATTCCAAACACCCTCAAGTTTATGAAATATGGTTTGAAACTCT
Organism: Camellia lanceoleosa; assembly: GCA_025200525.1. Lineage (NCBI taxonomy): Eukaryota > Viridiplantae > Streptophyta > Magnoliopsida > Ericales > Theaceae > Camellia > Camellia lanceoleosa. The sequence continues at coordinate 71,905,218 of CM045764.1, forward strand.
AGCAAAAAGCTTCAAGAACAAGATCTAATGGTGTATGTATTGTTTAAGATCGTTTGAAGGTCAAAGGAAGCAAGGAGGATGGTTTTAGCTCTCAATCTCCCTCAATGCCCTTAGGAAATCTTCTAACCTTAAAATTTGAATGCATGGGGTGTATTTATAAAATTTGAGCCAATTTGGTCGAAAATATCTTCAAAAATGGATAGCTGGCCAATTCCCGCCAATTGTATGTTTGGCGCCATTGAGAGCTGGCTGACATTATTGAGAACCGGTCAGCCTCCAAAACACCCAGCCAGACCCAAAAATGAAAGGTCAGGTCTAAAAAGGAATTGTGGAGAAATTTTCATTGAAAGCCGGCTGGCACTAAATGAGCCACGGTCGGATCTAAATGGAGCCAGCTGGCTCCAAAAATCTGCATTTAGGCCCAACTTCAAACGGGCATATCGCCTTCATCCGGACTCAATTTCAGGTGATTATTAAGTCTAAATTGAAGCCCCAGAAGTTTAATTTCCAATGGTAGTGGCCTCACATCTAAATTATAAGTGTTCAAAGAGATATGTCTAATTTAGTGAAGGCTTCTCATTTTTATCTCAACGGTTTGATGCATAACTTCTTCCTAAACTAGTTTTCTTCCCTCCCTCCTATTTCCTTCAACTCCAAACCTATAAATGAGATGTTTTGAAATATTTTTCAAAGAGTTCACCTCCCTTCCATTTATTTCCATTTTGTCCTTCCTCGATTTACTGAAAAGTGCAATGTTTTAAACGAAACGCGAGCCTCAAAACATCGTAGAAATATTTGAAAAAATATTTTGAAAGGAAGGTTTTAAGGTCTAAAATAGTTTGGCCAAAATGGGGTGCAAAGTTTGGGATTAGAGCTTGAATCCAAATTTCTTCACTGTGAATTCAAAAGATTGCACAGTATAACTTTCATCATCGGGTGTTTGGAATAAAATGCCTAAGTCTTAAGGGCGGTCAAAAATGAGGTGTCTACACCGTCCAACCAGCCGACCCAAATTCATCGCCGGGGGCATCTGTGGAAAGGGCCAGCCTAATTGATGGGGATCCCAAGCTAGAGGCCAATCTAGTGCTTGGCGCGGAGGAAGAGGCCTAGGTGGAAGTGGCTGATCAAACTGATGCGGTGAATTTGGATTAAAGCCCCCTGCCCTTTTTTTTGTAACCCGGCTGTGAACCCCTCTTTTGTAGCCACACTTATGAATGAACATCACCATCTTTTTGCTCGCCACACGTCTGTGCCTTCTTCAGTTTGATTGTTTTTTCTAAATGATTAAGACTGTAGCTTTTATTATTACTGAGGAAAAACTGATCAGCTTTTTATCATGTTAAACTCGCATAATGCACTCGCCACGCCGAGCTAATTTCCGCTCAACTAACCTTTGAAATGTGCCCAAATGTAAAATGCCTTTTCAAAATTGGGGTAGAATAACGTCCCCCGAGCAAAAATCAGCTCGGTTGCGGAAGCTAAAATTGGGGAGCATAATATCCTTCTAAGCAAATCGCAAACTCATTTCCAAGCAAGCAAACCCAGCTCGGGAAGGACAAGCAAAATCAGCTTGGAGGGAACGAGCAAAGTCAGCTCGGTCACAAATCAAAAGTTTTTCATAACACCAACTCTATATTGGGGCGAGTAAAATCAACTATTTAAACGGGTGAGCAAAGTCAGCTCAGAACAAGCAGTCACAATTGGGGAGAACACCAACTGGTTGGATGGCAGGCAAAGCCAGTCCGGATTGAGCTAAGTTAGCTCGGTCTTGTCGAATTTGCACAGATGTGAAGTGTGCTAGACTACTGAGCTAATTTCTGCTCAAATAATACGAACGTGATTTCAACCTATGGACTTAGCCAGTTCCAATATGGGGAAGCACAATGTCCTGCTGAGCATATATCAGCTCGATTTCACGCCTTAGGCATTTCATTGAGACTGAAGGTGACATGTCCCTAGTAACCAGCAACTTGAATACAATACTTTAATACACCAGGAAAAATGATACAAAGGCAAATAATAGGGCTCTTTCCCTTACACATCAAACATTACTAACAATGCCAAAAGGCGAAGTCTGAATACAAAGGAAGAAAGATTACAAAGGCAAATAATAGGGCTATTTCCCTTACATATCAAACATTACTAACAATGCCAAAAGGCTAAGTCTGAATACAAAAGAAGAAAGATTACATTTCAGAAGTAAAATCGCTTGAGGTTGGCTACATTCCATGGTCTTGGGATAGCTTTGCCGTCCAAATCCTCTAAATGGTATGCCCTTTTTCCAGCCAAGTCAATTATCTTGTATGGCCCTTCCCAATTTGCACCCAATTTGCCCTCTCCAAGGATTAGTGTGTTGTCCATCACTGTAGACGCGCCCTTGGGCTTTGCTACTACAGTTCGGACTCAAATGTCACGGTTCTAAATCTAATCCCGCAAAGTGCAATGCGATACCGATAAATCACCAAAGAGACCAAATCTAGCAAATTGTTTTGGAAAACTGATTTTTAAGAAAGAAGTGCCAAACATGGACTGCTTTGCCAGATACAGAGTTGCCACCTAAATATTTATTTTCGAGAATTTAGGAAACCCTGACTCATTGCCTAAGGCCACGTGTCTGTCATCACCAAAGTTGCCTCGGCTCGAGAACTTGGCTACAATTGGGGAAGGTCATTTATGAGCACCCCCGCTTGCCCGATCAAAGATCGGCCTATACTAAGTATGATATCTTATTTTTGAAAACACATGCGTTCTTATTTCGGTTATTAGCTAGAATTACTATGTGATGCGCACAACACACAAGTATAGACTAGATCACCTAATTTGGAACAAAGCATTGCATATTCGTTTGAAAATAGTTTGAAGTTTACTACTCGCGAGTAGTCCAAAACAGGGATTCGATGAATTGTTCTAATTCAGGTAATCCAACTTTCACCCACAGGCATTCAGGCAGTTATATCATATAAGCGATTAGCCTCATGGAAAACATGCTGTCATGGTAAAACTCACACTCATGCAAGATGCTAAAGTATAAACACTCACAGTGTACTCCGAGCTAAAACAAGAAACTAGTTAGAAATCATGTCTGATCCTAGTTCATGTTAAAATGGCTAATACATCGCATGCAAAGTGCAACTAGAATAGGCTCGGATATTCTAAAATGGCATGTGAGATGCAACAACTGGATACATGTATTCAAGTAAGAATTGAAATACAATGCAGTTAGTATGATGCGCCGAGCCAGGTGCATATAATATAGTTGAATGGATGCAAACATGCATAGCATAAGGATGCTAATTGAAATGTGCCCTAGAACAAACCATTGAAAGCAAGTAAGTAAAAGGGAGAAAGAAGTGGGGATTAGAAGACTTGCATCACACACATGCACGCTTATTACACAATTGCGCCCTCTCGACAGAGGGACCAAAAGAATAATACAAATCATCTAATTAACTAACTAACATGCTAATTAATTAATTACACAACCAAATCGAAATAAATAACTATTCTAAGTTATTAAAACACCGAAATGGCCTCGAGACAGGGGATGAATGCATGCTCGGACGGCTTCGCTCCGAAATCCATCGCCATGCTTCATGTTGCCTCTATTTGCACTGCTCTGTACCTCTGAAAATTGTGCCAACTTCTGTAACACTTCTAAACCACCTTGTGGGCATGCTGTGAGGCCATCGGCCAAAAGATGAGGCTATCGGCCAAGGTAAACTGGTCATCGACCAAATATAAGGCTCTCGGCCAAATGTTTGTTGCCGATCGGCACTGAATATGGTCAATCGGCCATCTCTTCCGGCTAAAAAGCTCCCGTTGCTACAGCAGAGGACAAACAGAGCATGGCAATACATTTGCAAGACAATGTCTGCACAACTACACCCCTTATCATGTTTAAGACTCAAAGGTGTGTAGTTCTCGACCCTCAGACCACCAATCACACATTCCAATGCATGATGGCCAAAGGAGCCAAGTGTGTAATTCAATATCAAATAAAATGCACAAAAACACATAAGGCGCCCCAACCTCTATCATGCTTGATCAAGAGGCAAGAGAATGCACACACAATGCAATGCAACCTAAGCATGCAAGCAACTCAAGCATGCAACAAGTATGCAACAAGATTATGCAATGCAACTAACATGCAATAGGCATACAACCTAAATATGCAAACATGCATAGCATGCAACAACATGCAAAATGAAGCAAACATGCAAGACAAGCATGCAACAACATGCAAAAATGGACTTAAACTAAAGTGGACAGCTCTTAAATATGCCCAAATCAGTGGCCAAAGTGCTAAGAAATGATGGACAAAAACACATACAAACATGCACATGTGATGGCCTATCACCTAAGGCATAAGAGGGCAACTTTCAAGAGCACTTAAAAGTGGACAAATATGGACATGTAACATATATTGTAAGCTTTGAAATCATGCATGGAAAGGTGCCAAACCAACCAAAGTACACAAGAAAAGCATGCAAGAAAGCCCAAAGCTTAAGACTAGCCAATGGACTCAAGTCATGGCTATGTGAAACATGATGCAAATGGCCAAAGTGAACCAAAACAGTCCTAAAGCATGCCAAAGTAAACCTAAAACATGCAAGGAATGAAGCCAAAACATGCTAGAAAGATGAGCATAAAACATGAAGTACGCAAAGCTAAAACGGGGGTGTTACACTACGCCTATCAAGACCAAACATGGCATGATTTAACCAATGAAAAAAATAGAGTTATGGCATGTTAAAATGAGCCCAAAAACCCACTTAGATGGCATCCCAAAGGCCTAAGCATGGAGGCATGCACAATGGCTCATTCATGAGGCATAAAACATCAACTCTTTAAAGCATTAAAGGAGTGATCAGTACAAGTGTATGAGCACATTACATGGACTGAAATAACATAACAAATTATTCCAAATCTCTAAAATGACCCAAGTAAAGCATGCTAGTGACTTGGACACTCAAAGCTAACAAGCAAGAATGCCTTATGGCTATACAAAGCATGGCGTATATGACCAAAACAACACAAATCATACCTTAAACATGGTAAAACATGAACAAAGTCTTCTCAGAGCTAAGCCAAAAGCATGCTAAAATGATATGTTAAAGCATGAGACACATTAGGCTATTTCATGGAAATGCACTACAAGTGCATGGAGCATGCAAGGAGCTATTAAACCAAACCCTAATAGAGGTATGACTTGGTAAAACAAGCCCAAGAACATACTAAAATGGACACAACATAGGGTAGAATGACATACTACTTCATGAAGCATACAAAGCTAGTGTGTGTGATTTACACTACAAGTGTATAAACCATGTATGGAATGACCAAGACAAGCAAAAACAGTGGTGAGCCTTAGCAAAATAGCCACAAATACATGCTAAAATAAGGCCAACATGAACTTAACAAACATGCTCACACATGAGGCATATTAAGGCAAATATTGAAAACACAAGGAGAGAGGATGACCCTCTCCTTTTTGGGACCTTAAAACACCACCCCCACCACTGAAATCCAGAGATTTCAGTGGTGGGAAGGCCAAAACAAGGTGATCCCAAGGCTTAAAAAGAAGGCACAAGAATAAGGCCAAACAAGGCCTAAGATGGGGGTAAACAACCCCAAACCAAAAAGTGACCTTAAACAAAGGTCTAAAGCTTGTAAAATCAGAACTTTTATCAGTTAAGAGTTAAGCTTAAAACAATAAGCAAATAGGTCTAAAAGCTTAAGCAAGAATGGGGGTTTAAAGGCAAGTTTGCTCACCATTGAAGAACACCTTCAAGAACAAAGCTGCAGCTGGTTTTCCAAGCTCAAACCAACCCAAGAACTCTGAAATCAAACTCAAGGGACCTCAGCTCCAAGAGGATGGTGTTCTAGTGTGTGTTTGTGTACAATAGTAAGACAATACTACACTTTTGAGTACAACACAAGGCTAAACAAAGAAGAATAGATACAAAAGTATATCTATCCCTCAAGACTCAATTTTCTGAACCCTTGAGGAGGAAGGAGATGGTTCTCTCTTATAGAGAACCAAAAGCAAAGCTTCTAGGAGAAGCTAAGTCAAGGGGCAAATCCCTCCATACACGTGTATGGAGGGGGGGAATTGTGCATGCCAGCTATGACACCTTGCATAAAATATCTACATAAAGTAGATGAACAGGGTTTGGCCAGAAAACATGGCCGATCGACCAACATAAGTGCCGATCGTCTAAAAAGAGTGCTGATCGGCCAACACTTTTGGCCGATGGCAAGAAAACAAGGCCGATGGCTTCATGCCTTGGCCGATGGGTTGAGGGGATGGCCAACAAGCCACCCTCTTCCCTCAGAAGGATAAACACAAGTGTTTGGTCCACAACCAAGCACAAAACAGACAAGTTGAGAGATCTTGAGGCAAGGCGCGCGACCGAGGCCTCCAAGAACTCAAAACGAACACAGGCGTGGATGATCATCGAGTGTTCAAACGATGACGTCCAAGTCTTGAGGACGGTAAAAAATGGGGTATCTACAGTTGCCCCTCCTTGATAGAACTCGAAAGTCATAACAATGACGAGACTGAATGTCAAAGTCCAGAGACGACCCATTTTTGACAAGGCCAAAGACTTAGTGAAGCATACAAGATAGCAAGATATGTGCCCGAAGGCAGGGGCACGATGCAAGGAACATGCACGATGTTGAACATAACTTATGATCATGCAAAAGGAGCTGTAACGAAGCATAACATGCAGCAGTTTTAAGCAGGTGAACACAAATCTAACTACATTACATGCAGAAAGGATGTAAGAGAATTATACAATTCTCGCTACATCTTATGTGGAGAATATACAATACCGTCTAGTTCGTCTGGTCGCGCCAGCCTCAAATGAACCGTACATACAATATCGTGCCTGCAAAAGAAAGAAACTTAACAGGTACAATATCGTTAGAAACATGCATAGCAATGCAAGTGAGAAGTGCGTGACAACGCAAGTGGAGGGGTGCAAGACAATGCAACCTAAAGGTGCGAGACAACGTGGGAGAGACGCAAGACAATGAAACTTAAGTGTGACGCATAACAATGCGGTGAAAACAAGCATAACAATGCACGTGAAGTATACATAACAATGTGCCTGTTTGGCAGAAATTATTTACAGCTTATTTCAGCTTTCAGCTCAATTTAAGCTATTTTGATATATTTGATTTAACTTATAACTTATAGCTTATAGCTTTGTGGAAGTCAGAAATCAGCTTATTCTTTGAATGGGGCAGGAGATGCTTTAAGAATAAGTTGCAAATCAACTTAAGCTGAAAGTTATAAGCTATAAGCTGTTTAGACATAAGCTATAAGCACTTTCTTACAGCTCTACCAAACAGGACTAATGCAATGCACTAACAAGTGCAGGTAAGGTGCGCAAAATAGCGCGAGCAATGCACTAATAGGTGTAGGTAAAGTACACAAGGTAGTGCGAGGCGCAAAAATAGCGCGAATGCAATGCACTAACAGGTTCATATGATGTGTGCAAAATAGCGCGAATGTAATGCAATGCACTAACAGGTGCATATGATGTGCGTAAAATAGCGCGATGTGCAAAATAGCGCGAATGAAATGCAATGCACTAACAGGTGCATATGATGTGCGCAAAATAGCGTGAATGCAATGCAATGCACTAACAGGTGCATATGATATGCGCAAAATAGCACGATGCACAAAATAGCACGAATGAAATGCAATGCACTAATAGGTGCATATGATGTGCGCAAAATAGCACGAATGCAATGCAATGCACTAACAGGTGCATATGATGTGCGCAAAATAGCGTGAATGAAATGCAATGCACTAACAGGTGCATATGATGTGCGCAAAATAGCGCGAATGAAATGCAATGCATGCAAAATGCAAGTAAGGTGCACAAAACAGTGCGATAAAATGATAGTATAGTAGATACAAAAAGGGGAACATACTCCAACCATGCTGGAATCATGAGAGGAGGAAAAACAAACAATCAGGCACATACACAACACAACCTGAGATAAATTCCAAACACGCTGAAATCGTGTGAGGAAAAGGACACTCAAACCACGCTGAAATCGTGAGAGGAGGTCCAAAACAACCCACCCAAGCGCGTATACACCGCAACCTGAGATAAATTCCAAACACGCTGAAATCGTGTGAGTAATAAGGACACTCAAACCACGCTGAAATCGTGAGAGGATGTCCAAAACAACCCGCCCAGGTGCGTATACAATGCATCCTGAGATAAATTCCAAACATGCTGAAATCGTGTGAGGAATGGGGACACTCAAACCACGTTGAAATCGTGAGAGGAGGTCCAAAACAACCCGCCCAGGCGCATATACAACGCATCTTGAGATAAGTTCCAAACACGCTGAAATCGTGTAAGGAATGAGGACACTCAAACCACGCTAAAATTGTGAGAGGAGGTCCAAAAGAACCCGCCCAGGTGCGTATACAACGCAACATGAGATAAATTCCAAACACGCTAAAATCGTGTGAGGAATGGGGACAAACAGAGAAACATTGGGACATATCCCTGTGTTTCGAAAAGAGAGGGAAACATAGGGACATATCCCCGTGTTCCCCGAAAGAAAGAGAAACATAGGGACGTATCCCCGTGTTCCCCGAAGAAAAAAGAATGCAAAACAATGCAATCAAGAGGAAAGGTACACCTCTCAGCGTATCACACGCCAGAGAGGAAAGGCAAAACCTCTCGGCGTATCACATGCGAGAGAGGAAAGGTAAGCTTCTCAACGTATTACACGCAAGAAAAGAAAGGTAAACCTCTCAGCGTATCACACGCAAGAGAGGAAAGGTACCAGTCAAACTGAACCAGAACTTCCCTGAATGAACCGTACATACAATACCGTTCACGAAAGAAACCTGATAGGTAGAATGCAATACAATGCATGATGTTTAAGGAATGTAATAAACAAGCGAAGCAGCGCTTTAGAAAGCACCTCACGGGGTGAGTGACAACAAACCGCTCTACTCTGACGAGGATCTCCCTTTGCATTATGTTCCTCGAACACTTATCTTCAACTCACAGTATAAAGGTGCTGAAATGCTGACAAGGAGCAACATCTGCTGGGGAAACCATGGATGCCGCTTTTCTTCCTGATCATACTCATAACTTTCCCTATTCTTTAACGGGGTGACAGACTAGGTTGGATCAGTATCCAGAATCGAGATGCATACCCGCTGCCTCGACCTATGGGGCTTCCATACAGATTTCAAGCCGGGGATACACCCTTGGGTATTCAAACCAAACTTTAGTCTCGGAAATTCCAAACCTTTGTGTTCTAGGCAACAACCATTCGAACTCTAGTTTTCACCATCGCAATTGATCTCCTAGGAACTCATCGCAAACACAGCTAAGGTAACTCCGGTGGGGATTGGTACTCAGGGAGTGCACTTCTAATCGTGATTCTAATATTGAAATAGTCAACACAGTATTTGATTCACTTTGAACACACAGTTCGTACAGCACACTACTCATTTTGAACACACAGCCCATAACACAGCATTCTAGTTAATTTGGCACACTGCTTATTCTGAACACACAGCCCCTTTTGGATACTGCTAATTCTGAACACACAGCCCATAACACAGTACTCTGTTTCTCTAAACACACAGCCCATTCTGAACACTGCTCATTCTGAACACACAGCCCATTTTGAATACTGCTCATTCTGAACACACAGCCCATAACACAGTACTCTGTTTATTCTACATACGGCTTATATAGTGCACTGTTCACTCTGAACACACAGCTCATAACGCAGTACTCGGTTTACTTGGCACATAGCTCATACAGCGCACTGCTCACTCTGAACACACAGCTCATAACGCAGTGCTTGTTTCATTTTGAACACATGAGATGGAAAGACGGAACTTGTAGGAGTCGAAACAAACTCAGATGCTCCGAATTTTCCCTCTCTTCTTTTGCTTCGTAGCCCGGAACCCATGTAGCTTCAGATAGGTCTTGGTTCTACTGTTCTAACATGACCCGGGTTGAACCATGCGGCTTTACGAAAGAACAAATCCTATTTTGCACAAATGTAGAGAATGGCACAGCACTCTGAGCACAAAACGATTCATTTTTGAAATTGTAATAAGAAAAGGGGTCTCAACCGGGTATTGAGCCTACAGCTAACCACAGTCAAAACGACTGAACAAAGACAAACAAAAGGTAAACAACCTAAACACATCAAGTAACACTCGAAACGACTCAAAACAAGAATCGAGACAAACAAAACAACAGACACGACACACAGACATGTTTCAAAGACGAGGGACCTCTCAGATCACAAGGAGCCAGTTTCCTCGGGTATTATGTCCCATCCTTTTCTCATTTACGATTCTCACATCACTCGACCCCCAGGCTCTGTTTTTTCTGAAAAAGTCCTTTTCTCACTTTTTCTCTCAGCGCGCATCTCTTTATTCTTCAATCTCTCTTATTTTTTTATCCCTCCCCTGGACGGTTGATGGATAAACAGAAAGTTGCAGGCGCTTGCCCTTAGAGGGATTGTCAATAAAGTTTCACTAGATTCTTCTTCTGCTCACAACAGTGAATTTTCTCACAGAGGGATTGCGCTACAACTGAGTGTATAGCCAATCTACAGCTGCCATCGATTGATGATGCGCTCCTGGGGAGTTTGGACGTGATCAGATGTGTCCAAACAAGGGAGTGGAGTATCTTGATCCAATCCAGTTCGTGCCTCGCACTTGGCTTGATACCTCGCTACTTGGAGGATGAGAGAGCTTTTAGCCCTTTACTGACAGCTTCAGCTGTGCCCTTTCTGGCAGGTAGAATGCCCTTCTTGGCAAGTACGTTGACAATGGGGAAAAGACAGAACACCTGACTCAACTGTGCCCCTAGTTCATCATTTTGACCATTTTTTGTTTTGGCTTTCTACTAAAACAATTTTGACCAAGATGAGAGTTAGATTAACATACTTGTTCAGGTTTCTGATTTGAAATCATGCAAGTTAGTTTGTGAGCACTGAAAATTTTCCTTTTTTGGGTCCAAGAAATGGTCTAGTTTCGGAAAAAAAGAATAATTTTCGAGAAAATTAGTTAACCTCAGTAAAAATTCTCAAAAACTGTTTTTGCTGCTCAATGAGCACGGAACCTACTCTTGAGATGCACAACCTTGGATTCATAACAATGGAAAACTGCCCCTTATCTGAAGGATACTGCATGGCAACAAAAAGTTGCCCCTTGTTTAAATAGCACCGCAGCACATTCTAGGGCAATAGAGAGTTGCCCCTTGTCTGAATGGCACCGCAATGCATTGTAGTCAATCCTCAGAGTGATGAACACAACCAAACTCTCTCGGATATAGAGAATGCAAAGATGATCAAAACCATTACATGGGCACAATCAATTTGGAAGTGTTTAGGGCTGGACTTCAGAATGAAGTTGCCTACATATCCCAAACATGGAAATCAAGCCTTACGTAGTTCAGGTTAAGGTACACTCGTGTATTAACCCTCACCTTTTACGCTCTAACTTTTGCCAAGGCCGCCCTTCCAGGTTTTCAACCTTGCGAGGTATGTTTTTCTTCTTTTCAATTCTTTTCTTTTCTTTTCTTTTTGCTTCTTTTCTTTGTTCAGAATTTTTCATTTCTTTTTCATCTTTTCTTCATTCTTTGCATTTTTTCTTTTTTTTTGCTCTAACTTTTGCTCGGTCGCCCTTAGGGTTTCAAATTTTGAGCCTCTCAAGGGTAAAAGTGTAGCTTTGTCCATGTCAAATAGTTTTGAGATCTCGAAACCATTTGAATCCAGGAGAGTGTCTAATGTTCGCTGATGATGTAAAGGTCCATCCGATAGGGGCTGAATTGCCCCTAGTGTTGTGGATAGAAACTCGGTTGTCCTTCAGCAATACTTTCTTATTTCCTCTCTTCTGGGATTTGGCATTCTTGCCGATCTTCGTTAGCTTGAGAAATGTCCCAATTTTTTACTCTTGGAGCACATCTGACATTTTTTGCCCCTAGTTCAAGGGCTGCTTCTTATCCAGCTTTGCAAGCTTTCTTTGATCACACCTGATCTTCTTGATCTGACTTCCTTCCCCCTAGTGCAAGGATTGCTTCTGATCTGGCCTGACGGGCTTCCTTTGTGGTTGACTATTGAACATTCTGAGTCCAAGTTCAAGGTTTGCAAGCAAAGGGGTGGAGTCTCGAGGCTGAGAGCGATCCTAGGCTACACAATCTCAAGAGCGATTCCACACAAGTCTTCGCAGGACTGCGCAAAACATTTTTTGAAATCTTTTAAGAAAGCGACTAGTCGCTCGCGCTGAAGACAGTGTAGAGCCAATCTGGATCAAGCTAGGATCCTTCTCAGTACTCACATTAACAAGCATGATCTCATTCATTAAGGGCTTAGCATGTTTCTCTTCCTCTCATTTAATCAAATTTTTGCAAATCCCGAGGAATTCCTTCCTTTTTGTTTTCATCACAATGTTCAAAAAGTTTTGAAAAACTTAGGTCAATGCAATGGTTTCAAGGCACTGAAGAGCAGGTGAAATGCACTGTCATTTCATTTTAGTTTGCTGGCACAACAGGCTCAAAGCAGAAACAAGCACAAAAGCATGAAAACCACTGCTGTTTCATTCAGATCCTCTAGTGAAACTGGCTCTATGGCAGAAACAGACTCAAAAGAAAGCGAAAAGACAAACTCAAAACAAAATAGTGATATCCGAGGTAATGCCCCCGGAATCACTCGACTCCTGTACAACAGGACTGACTCGATACAACAAGACAAACCCTTAATCAAAAAGACAGACTCAAAACAAAGAGACAGACTCAAAACAAAACCACAGAACTGACTCAACACCCAAGTCAGAAACTACAAAAACCAGCATTCGCAAATGCCCAAAACAGTGCATGCCACACGCCACATCTGAAGTAAACTGAGCACCGCCTGCAGGTGGTTCATTCCCTAATCACATACTTGTATTATCCTCGAAGTTCACTGACCCAATGACGATGGACTTTGCTGAGCTAGGTGGGAGGATGACCTCATTGTCAATCAAATCCTGTACTTCGTGGCAAAGATGGAAGCAATTGTCAGTGTTATGACCAGTTTGTTGATAGCATGCACAGTATTGGGTAGCATCATGACTAGATGGAAGACAACTAGGGAGAGGTCGAGGCTCGAGGGGTTTAAGATGCCCCTTTTCAGCAAGGATTTGAAGAGCCTTGGACAAAGGCATGTAGAGGGCATGGAAGACCCTGTGACCTCGGGGTAGATACTTTGAGGTTTGTGGACTTTTGCTGGATGCACTAGTAAAGGGGTCAACAGGTGCTGGCTTGGTTTTCTGATCTTTTCGGGATACAGAATTAGGGTTGAAAGGAACGGCTCTGGCACGACGGACTTCCTCCCGATTTTCCCTTTGGCTTGAACTGCCCTCGTTCTGAGTAATGAAAGTGTCCTGCACAGTTTTTGTAGCAATTGCGAGCATTTGCTGTTTGTTCAGTCCCCCAGCTTTCAAAGCCTTAACAGCCTACAGAAGTTGTTCATAAGGATCAGCGTCTGCCTTCACCTTGTTCTTAGTACTCGCCTTAGCTTGGTCGAAGGTTTGGGTTGCTACATCAGTGCAAGGCCCGGTTATTACAGACACATCATTGCCCGAACTTGGGATGGCTTCAAGTTGGCTGAGTTCAATTACAATTCGCCCCAATAGCAGGTGCTCCTCCAGCATGAAGTTTCTAGCATGTGATATGATTGATGGCGGAGCCGACATTTCGAAGGCTAGATCAGCCACAGACCTTTGAAGATCGCTGATCATTCCTATCAGCTCAAAAGTGGTGGGCTCACAGGTTTTAAACAATTGGGGTTCCCAGATTGGATGTGCGGCAAGTGACCTGGGCGGGCGTTGCATTTCAACATCGGTCTCACCCTGCATGGCGATCCCTTGGTTTAGTGCCACTGCCATGACCACAATTTCTTCTGAATTCTGTGTCATCATAAGTCTGCTAAACTGAACAGAGGTGATGTGACTGGTGGCTAACGGATCAAATGTACCAGTGAGCCTTGACTGGCCTTTTTTCGCCTTGCCTCAGCGAAGGAGAACACTGGTTGCTCTAAACCGAATCTCTAAATTGAAAGAGAAAACATGCAGCATCTCAGCCCAATTTCACCAGAACAGACATAAGCATAGCTGAATAACTGTATTTGACCACTGACCATTGTTCCCCAAATTACTGCCCTAAAACTGAGTCTGATACTCGCAGATATAATTGATTCTCAAAATACTGATGCCCTCAGGCCTGATACTCAGATTTGCAAACTGATACGTGCATTGTAGAGGCACACTCTAAAAGCACATAATCAAACAAATGAGAGCCAAAACACCCCTATGTTCGGGTAGGGTTTTCCTGTCCTATTTTGTCAGGAGCTAGGGTTTTGCTACGCACACAGCGGTTTTCAAACAACCTACAATCGGGTAAGCAACCTGTCTTAGTTTGGAATGGTCACTATGGATTCTGATATGCACTAGGTCGAATGGTCAAAAAGGGTGCCCCGGTAAAAATCGAGATTTGTGTTCCCGTCGTGGCAGAGCCCGCAACCGGTCAGCCTTATGGCACGCTTCTCAAAACGAGCCTCCGGCAAACCATTCAGGAAGAGCATACGGCAAACACCGTATCTTAGGCGCACCAATGCAAATGCAATACAAAGAGAAACATAAGTGTAGTCAAAACAAGATATCATGAGTTCGAGTTAAGTCCACTAACTCCCCAGCGGAGTCGCCAGAAACTGTAGACGCGCCCTTGGGCTTTGCTACTATAGTTCGGACTCAAATGTCACGATTCTGAATCTAATCCCGCAAAGTGCAATGCGAGACCGATAGATCACCAAAGAGTCCAAATCCAGCAAATTGTTTTGGAAAACTGATTTTTAAGAAAGAAGTGTCAAACACGGATTACTTTGCTAGATACAGAGGGAATTTAGAAAACCCTGACTCGTTGCCTAAGGCCACGTGTCCGTCATCACCAAAGTTGTCGTGGCTTGGGAGCTTGGGTACGATTGGGGAAGGTCATCTATGAGCACCCCCACTCGCCCGATCAAAGATCGGCCTGTACTAAGCATGATATCTTGTTTTTGAAAACACATGCGTTCTTATTCCAGTTATTAGCTAGAATTACTATGTGATACGCACAACACACAAGTATAAACTAGATCGCCTCATTTGGAAGAAAGCATTGCATACTCGTTTGAAAATAGTTTGAAGTTTGCTACTCGCGAGTAGGCTAAAACAGGGATTCGATGAATTGTTCCAATTCAGGTAATCCAACCTTCACCCACAGGCATTCAGGCAGTTATATCATATAAGCGATTAGCCTCATGGCAAGCATGCTGTCATGGTAAAACTCACACTCATGCAAGATGCTAAAGTATAAACACTCACAGTGTACTCCGAGCTAAAACAAGAAACTAGTTAGAAATCATGCATGATCCTAGTTCATGTTAAAATGGCTAATGCATCGCATGCAAAGTGCAACTAGAATAGGCTCGGCTATTCTAAAATAGCATGTGAGATGCGACAACTCGATACAAGTATTCAAGTAAGAATTGAAATACAATACAGTTAGTATGATGCGTCGAGCCCAGTGCATGCAAACATGCATAGCATAAGGACGCTAATTGAAATGTGCCCTAGAACTAACCACTGAAAGCAGGTAAGTAAAAGGGAGAAAGAAGTGGGGGTTAGAAGACATGCATCACACACACGCACGCTTATTACACAATTGCGCCCTCTCGACGGAGGGACCAAAAGAATAATACAAATCATCTAATTAACTAACTAACATGCTAATTAATTAATTACACAACCAAATCGAAATAAATAACTATTCTAAGTTATAAAAACACTAAAATGGCCTCGAGACGAGGGATGAATGCATGCTCGGACGGCTTCGCTCGGAAATCCATCGCCATGCTTTATCTTGCCTGTGTTTGCACTGCTCTATACCTCTAAAAATTGTGTCAACTTCTGTAACACTTCTAAACCACCTTATGGGCATGCTGTGAGGCCATCGGCCAAAAGATGAGGCTATCAGCCAAGGTAAACTGGTCATCGACCAAATACAAGGCTCTCGGCCAAATGTTTGTTGCCGATCGGCACTGAATATGGTCGATCGGCCATCTCTTCTATTTGAAAAGCTCCTTTCAACAGAGGACAAACAGAGCATGGCAATACATTTGCAAGACAATGTCTGCACAACTACACCCCTTATCATGTTTAAGACTCAAAGGTGTGTAGTTCTCGACCCTCAGACCACCAATCACGCATTCCAACGCATGATGGCCAAAGGAGCCAAGTGTGTAATTCAATATCAAATAAAATGCACAAAAACACATAAGGCGCCCCAACCTCTATCATGCTTGATCAAGAGGCAAGGGAATGCACACACAATGCAATGCAACCTAAGCATGCAAGCAACTCAAGCATGCAACAAGTATGCAACAAGATTATGCAATGCAACTAACATGCAATAGGCATACAACCTAAATATGCAAACATGCATATCATGCAACAACATGCAAAATGAAGCAAACATGCAAGACAAGCATGCAACAACATGCAAAAATGGACTTAAACTAAAGTGGACAGCTCTTAAATATGCCCAAATCAGTGGCCAAAGTGCTAAGAAATGATGGACAAAAACACATACAAACATGCACATGTGATGGCCTATCACCTAAGGCATAAGAGGGCAACTTTCAAGAGCACTTAAAAGTGGACAAATATGGACATGTAACATATATTGTAAGCTTTGAAATCATGCATGGAAAGGTGCCAAACCAACCAAAGTACACAAGAAAAGCATGCAAGAAAGCCCAAAGCTTAAGACTAGCCAAGGGACTCAAGTCATGGCTATGTGAAACATGATGCAAATGGCCAAAGTGAACCAAAACAGTCCTAAAGCATGCCAAAGTAAACCTAAAACATGCAAGGAATGAGGCCAAAACATGCTAGAAAGATGAGCATAAAACATGAAGTACGCAAAGCTACAACGGGGGTGTTACACTACGCCTATCAAGACCAAACATGGCATGATTTAACCAATGAAAAAAATAGAGTTATGGCATGTTAAAATGAGCCCAAAAACCCACTTAGATGGCATCCCAAAGGCCTAAGCATGGAGGCATGCACAATGGCTCATTCATGAGACATAAAACATCAACTCTTTAAAGTATTAAAGGAGTGATAAGTGTAAGTGTATGAGCACATTACATGGACTGAAATAACATAACAAATGATTCCAAATCACTGAAATGGCCCAAGTAAAGCATGCTAGTGACTTGGACACTCAAAGCTAACAAGCAAGAATGCCTTATGGCTATACAAAGCATGGCATATATGACCAAAACAACACAAATCAGACCATAAACATGGTAAAACATGAACAAAGTCTTCTCAGAGCTAAGCCAAAAGCATGCTAAAATGATATGTTAAAGCATGAGACACATTAGGCTATTTCATGGAAATGCACTACAAGTGCATGGAGCATGCAAGGAGCTATTAAACCAAACCCTAACAGAGGTATGACTTGGTAAAACAAGCCCAAGAACATACTAAAATGGACACAACATAGGGTAGAATGACATGCTACTTCATGAAGCATACAAAGCTAGTGTGTGTGATTTATACTACAAGTGTATAAACCATGTATGGAATGACCAAGACAAGCAAAAACAGTGGTGAGCCTTAGCAAAATAGCCACAAATACATGCTAAAATAAGGCCAACATGAACTTAACAAACATGCTCACACATAAGGCATATTAAGGCAAATATTGAAAACACAAGGAGAGGGAATGACCCTCTCCTTTTTGGGACCTTAAAACACCACCCCCACCACTAAAATCCTTCTGGATTTCAGTGGTGGGAAGGCCAAAACAAGGTGATCCCAAGGCTTAAAAAGAAGGCACGAGAATAAGGCCAAACAAGGCCTAAGAGGGGGTAAACAACCCCAAACCAAAAAGTGACTTTAAACAAAGGTCTAAAGCTTGTAAAATCACAAATTTTATCAATTAAGAGTTAAGCTTAAAACAATAAGCAAATAGGTCTAAAAGCTTAAGCAAGAATGGGGGTTTAAAAGCGAGTTTGCTCACCCTTGAAGAACACCTTCAAGAACAAAGCTCCAGCAGGTTTTCCAAGCTCAAACCAACCCAAGAACTCTGAAATCAAACTCAAGGGACCTCAGCTCCAAGAGGATGGTGTTCTAGTGTGTGTTTGTGTACAATAGTAAGACAATACTACACTTTTGAGTACAAAACAAGGATAAACAAAGAAGAATAAATACAAAAGTATATCTATCCCTCAAGACTCAATTTTCTGAACCCTTGAGGAGGGAGGAGATGGTTCTCTCTTATAAAGAACCAAAAGCAAAGCTTCTAGGAGAAGCTAAGTCAAGGGGTAAATCCCTCCATACACGTGTATGGAGGGGGAGAATTGTGCATGCCAGCTGCGACACCTTGCATAAAATATCTGCATAAAGCAGATGAACAAAGTTCGGCCAGAAAACATGGCCGATCGACCAACATAAGTGCCGATCGACTAAAAAGAGTGCCGATCGGCCAACACTTTTGGCCGATGGCAAGAAAACAAGGCTGATGGCTTCATGCCTTGGCCGATGGGTTGAGGGGATGGCCAACAAGCCACCCTCTTCCCTCAGAAGCAAAAACACAAGTGTTTGGTCCACAACCAAGCACAAAACAGACAAGTTGAGAGATCTTGAGGCAAGGCGCGTGACCGAGGCCTCCGGGAACTCAAAACGAACACAGGCATAGATGATCATCGAGTGTTCAAACGATGATGTCCAAGTTTTGAAGACGGTCAAAAATGGGGTGTCTACAATCACCTTCCTCAAGACCCAGTCCCCAATCTTGAACGGTCGTGGAAGCACAGTCTTGTTATATTTCTTGTAGAGCTACTGTTGATAGGCTGTAATATGAATTAGTGCCATTTCCCTTTGTTCTTCAGCTAGGTCCAACTTCAGGGCAACAGCTTTACTGTTCAAGTCAGGCTCAAAGTTTTCAGATTGGATGGTTGGCATGCCAATCTTCAAGGGTATGACTGTCTCCATGCCATAAGCCAGGGCGGATGGAGTTTCCCCAGTTGAACGTCTTGGGGTTGTTCGGTATACACAGAGCACGTTGGGGAATTCCTTAGCCCATCTCCCTTTGGCTTTCTCTAGCCGTTTTTGCAGCCCGTCCAAGATAGTCTTGTTTGAAGCTTCAGCTTGACCATTTGACTGAGGGTAGGCCGGTGTAGAATTGTAGAACTCAATCTTTAACTCTTCGTAAAATCTGTGGAAGAGTTTCCCATCAAACTGCGTGTCGTTATCCAAGATGAGGGCTCTTGGGGTGCCAAACTGAGTAATGACATTCTACCAGACAAACTTTTTTACATCTTTCTCCTTGATGGTAGCCAACGGCTTGGCTTCCACCCATTTGGTGAAGTAGTCAATAGCAGCAATGAAAAATTTGCGGTTACTTGAAGTGGTTGGAAGCGGTCCCACAATGTCCAGCCCCCAAAGTGCAAATGGCTAAGGACTAGTTAAGAGAAGCAACTCTCTGGCCGGCTGGTGGATCTGGTGAGCAAATTTTTGATATTTTTCACATTTGTGAACATACTTCTGCGTATCGGACTGCATGCATAGCCACCATTAGCCTTGAGAAATTGCTCGGTATGCCAGGGATTTTCCCCTAATGTGGCTACCAGACTCCTTTATGAATCTCAAAGAGGAAAGCTTTAACCTTGCTGGGATGGACGCATTTCAGGTATGGCACTTTTTGTACAAGGCGCTAGATAGAGAGAGCCAAAACTGCTCTAACATGGCCTTGATCTTGTTAGCTTCCTTCTTTTCGGTGGGCAGGATTCGATCCTTGAGAAAGGTGATGATTGGATCCATCCAAGATGGCCCCAAGTTGGTGCTGAGTACTTCGGGTGCCTTTGGCTCCTCGATGCTAGGTTGAGGCAAAAACTCGATCATCAAAGGGTTGGGAAAGGCGTTTTGCATGGACGCCAAGCCGGCAAGTTCATCTGCTTTACTATTTTCTTCGCAGCCAATTTGTTCCATTCTTATTGCAGCAAACTTTTGGATTTCGGCGCGTACCAGCGCTTGATACTTGGCCATCCTCTCATCCTTAGCCTCATATTCATAGGATACTTGGTTAACGACGAGTTTGGATCACTGAACACCATAAGCTTGGTGGCCTCCATTCGTAGAGCACTTTTCAGGCCGGCTAGGAGGGCTTCATACTCTGCCTCATTGTTAGACGCTGGAAATCCCAATGTGATGGCATGTTCGATGGTCAGTCTGTCTGACGGAGTTAGCACAACTCCTAGCTCGGTACCGTGTCTATTTGAGGCCTCATCAATAAAGAGCTTCCACATCTCGCTAATGAACAGTTTCTAGCAATCAGATGGGTTCTGAGAATTTCTTAAGTCCAAGGCATAGGTCGGTTCCGCATGCAGCTTTTCAGCATGTTTATTTAGCTTGTCAATCAGTAGGTCGGCCGGATTCCTTTCCACTTGCTCAAGACTGTCTGGCCTTTCTATTGCTTGTACATCACCCCCCTTTGGTGGCATTGAAACCGTGGGTTGTGCTAAATCCGCACCAACTATTTCCTTATGCTCGGATTCATGTACCGAATCAATAGGACAGATGGGGTGAGTGTCAGGTGCAAATTTCGCGACAAAATCGGCCAAGGCTTGTGCTTTAATAGCTGTCCGATGCTGAAACTTGATGTCGTACTACCTTAGTTCTACCGCCCACTTCAAAATTCTGCCTGTAAAATCAGCGTTCTCCAAGAGCACCTTGAGTAAAATTCGGTCCGCACTACTATTGTATGGGCGTGGAAAGAGTGCGCCAACTTTCTGGAGGCCATCATGAGGGTTAAAGCCAATTTTTTAAGCAGCAGATATCTCGATTCGATCGAGAGCAACGTCTTACTGACATAGAAAATAGGAAGGTGCTGAATCCCTTCAGTTCAGACAAGTACCGCGCTCACCGCTTGTTGAGAAACGACCAAGTATAGATAGAGCTTTTCGCTTTGTTATGAAGTGACCAAGATTAGGGCGAAAGAGAGGTATGCCTTCAGCTCTGTCAAAGCGCGGTCGCACTCTGCATCTCAGAAAAACTTGGCTTTCAAAGTCTTGAAAAAGGGCCTGTAACGATCTAATGACCGGCTGATGAATCTGTTCAGCGCGACTGTCGTTTCGGCAAGATATTGCACGTCCTTTGTGGAATTTGGTCGCTCTAGCTCTTAGATTTCCTTGATCTATGAAGGGTTGGCTTCAATTCCTCTGTTGGTGACCAAAAAACCCAGAAATTTTCTAGTTCCCACTCCAAAAGCACACTTGGATGCATTCAAGCGCAATTTATGGCGTTTGAGGATGGCGAACAGATTAACTAGGTCACCAAGGTGCTGAGATTCTTCCTTGCTTTTGACTATCATATCGTCAATGTAGGCCTCCATGGTGAGGCCAGGTAAAGAGCAAAAATTTTTGTCACCATCCTTTAGAATGTTGCCCCGGCATTCTTAACGCCGTAGGGCATAACCTTAAAGTAGTACAGGCCTTTTGGCGTGGTGAAAGGCGTATCTCTCAACCTGGTTCATACATGACTATTTGGTGATAATCGCAGTACGCATTAAGGAAGCTAAACCTTCGGTGTCCAGTAGTAAGATCCACCAGCTGGTCAATTCTTAGAGGGGGGGGGAAGCTATCCTTGTGGCAGGCACAGTTAACCATCTTGTAATTGACACACACTGGCCATTTTCCAGTCTTCTTCGTTACTACCACTGTTGTCATGACCCAAACCCGCCCCTATGGGTTTAGCGTCCTAACCGGCCAGTAATCCTTGGATTACCAAAGGCCTCTGGACAGAATAACATATAATTAGGGGCTGCGGAAGCAAATATACAAAATACAACATCCATCGAGCCGTGTAGACTTACATGGGACAAAAATAATTTTTATAAGCTTTTACAAACGTATATGTGACGTCACATAGATACAGTAATTACACGCCACTCCATGTATAGATCACCAAATAAAAACTGTTCACAATCCAAAAGTAAACAAAGTTTTAGAAGTTCATAAAACATTGCCACCAGGCTTGACTTCATCGGGAACCTCCTCGAGAGGCGCAAAAGGTGGCTGACAAAACGAGATTCTAGGCCATCAACCCTTGGCCTGGTCGCGTGCCTGATCACCTACATACATAATATAAATGGTGAGCGGGAGCCCAGCGAATAATAACAAAGTAAAGGGTTTTAATGAATGTTGTCTAAAACAGTTACAGAAAATAGAAATCAGTAGTTAACAGAAATAGGTTCATGATCACGATTAGAAATCGGAGTTCATAACAGAAACAGATTCAGTTTCATACTCAATATCGGAATTTGCAGTTAATCTTACATGGTACATTCATTACCCCTAACAGAAACAGTTGACCCATAAAGAGATGGCCATAAAGGCATACAGTTGACTCACGTACATGGAGACGATTCAGTTGGCTCATAAGACGTACAGTTGGCCCATAAATGGGACGTATACATAAGGATTCATAATAGTTGGCTCATGAGACATACAGTTGACCCATGATTGGGACGTAACAGAACAGATAATAGATGTCATCTAAAGCTAAGAATGCCACGAATACATTTTAGAAAAACTGGACAGCCATTCATTTATGCAAAAAATAATAATATTTCAGAAAATAGATCATCTTATATCATTAAGAAAATACTTATAATTGAACATACCTTTACAAAGTTATTACTCACAATTAATAGATGGCTTCAAGGCAAACAGACGGAATGGCAAGTCAGACGTCTTGCAACATGTGACCTATACACTTACAAAGTGAACACGTACTGAATTACACACCCAAAAACATTAACTTAATTCTTTCTTATCTTGGCGTGTTTCAACTTATTATCCTCTTTATGGTGTCTTAATCTTGGCCTAGGAATGCCTAGGATGGAATAAGGATGCAAAAATACATTTGAAAAAACGTAGTCAAAATGCTGAAAATAGGGGTCTCTGCTCGAGCACAACCTCCTATGGAATTCACATGTTTCTAACTCAATGTCACAAGTCCTAGAGCTGAATTCTTACTTGAAATGGGCAATTCCTTTGAATTTTAGCAAGCCTAGCTTGGTTCCTCTAATTTTCTACAATTTTCTTGTAATTACTCCTTCCTTTAGTTGATCTCAAGTCTCTCCCTTGCTCTCTCTTTCTCACACATTTGAAGGGTCCAAAGATGAGGAAGTGAGTGTGTAAAATAAAGCCTAGAGGTCTCATATGCCTTATATAGGCTTGATTAAGGAGCTCTAATTAAACTTGGCTTAAGTTAATCAATTTGGCATTAATTAATTCTAATTAATTTGTTCCGAATCGAATTTTAATTAAACTCACCATAATATTCAAAAAATCTCAAATAACACATAACTTGAGTCAATTTCATGATCGGATGTCGATAAGGCCTTCAATTTGCAGAACAAAACGGAAACATGAACAAATCATTCTATGTTAAACAGATATAAACTCAAATAAGGCAACAGATGATGCAAAAATTCACTTTAATCACTTATTAGGCATAATTAGGCATGGATTATTGTTAATCATGGGTTGGGGTTGTTACAACTGTGTTAGAGATCCATCTGGGATAGTGCACCTCCTCGATCGCCCCAGCTTCCAGCAAGTTTTTGACATCTTCGGCTACTACTTCGGTATGGCGCAAAGGCGAGCACCGAGTTCTCTAAATGACTAGTCGTGCATTGGGAAAGACATTCAATTGGTGGCAAATAAAGCTTGGGTCGACGCTGGGCATATCGTAAGGCGTCCACGCGAAGACTTCAATGTTGGAAACCAAAAGGTTCACATAATCCAGTAGCTCGGCGCTAGTCAAAGATGAACCCAAGAGAAAGAATTTGCTTGGATCACTCTCATTAATGAGAACCTCCACCAAGTCTTCAACTAATTTTTCCTTGGCTCTTCTTCCTACATCCTCCAGGACCTCTTTGCTTTCTGGCTCCTCTACCATCTGGACAAAGCCTTTGGCAGCCCAACTGCCATTTACTGCGACAAAGCATTGTTTGGACATCACTTGATCCCCCCAAACTTTTTTAATTTGTCCGGTTGGGGCGGGAAAGCGCATGACCTAATGATAGTCGAAGCTACTACTTGCATGGTATGCAACCAACCCCTCCCCAAGATCAAATTGTACGTCGATGGGACCATCAGCACCCAGAACTCTACTTGCTTTGTTACTATTCCCGCTTTGACCGGCAAAATGATCTTCTCGATCGGCCATTCCAGCTGTGAGTTAAAGCTAACCAAAGCAGACATTGCGGGAGCCAAGTCCTTGTCCTCTAATTTCATTTACTTGAATGCGTCGTAGTACATGATCTCGACCGAACTGCCCTGGTTGATCAAAATTCGCTTAATGTCAAAATCCTTGACATGAAGCATTACTACCAAGGCATCATTGTGTGGGGTTTGAATTCTCTCCAAGTCTTTGCTGGAGAAGGTCATGATGTTTTGTATCTCAGTCTTCCCCTTCTTCATAGCGGGCTGAATGGATAGGCTTTCCCTCATGTGCTCATCCTTCTTAATCATCCCCCTGAGCTCGCATACTCAAGCCGGTTCTATGATACTGTGGATAACATTGATAACTCCTTGAGGTGCTGCGTCCAGAATGGCTAGCCCATTTGGCTCGACTTGTCCTTGTGGAGTGGCCCTTATGCCTCTGTCTATGTACTGGTCAAAGTGCCCAGCCGCAACTAGCTCTTCCCAGCGGCATGCAGTCCTTCGTACAGGGCCCCCTTTCTTTA
Organism: Camellia lanceoleosa; assembly: GCA_025200525.1. Taxonomy (NCBI): domain Eukaryota; kingdom Viridiplantae; phylum Streptophyta; class Magnoliopsida; order Ericales; family Theaceae; genus Camellia; species Camellia lanceoleosa. The sequence continues at coordinate 71,930,075 of CM045764.1, forward strand.
TGGAAAGTACAGCGGTATCTTGAGTTAAAGCGCTTCCGTGCATCCCCTAATTTTGCCAGCCAACGGACATATGGCTCACCTCGGATTTCACTAAGGATGCGGTAGATTGGAATCTTAAAAACAGTGGTGATGTCGGTCTGTGCCTTCAATTTTCTCTTGGCATCCTCCTCTTCGTTGCGAGGTGCATTAGCCCGGTCACTCCCACGTCTTATGTTTCTGTCATTGTCGTTAGCACAACAATGTTGTTCTCTAGCTCGGTCATTAGGGCGGTTATCCTTCTGTCCCATTGAGTGAACCTTCCTAGTCACACGTCTTTTCACCACAATTGGATTTGCCTTCTCGGTTGTGGCGGCGGCGGCGTCTTCTTCAACTCGGATGTGTTCGTTTATTCACTACATCAATGACTCCATGGTTGTGGGTTGGTGCATTGTAAGCGAGTCTCACAGTCTATGTCCGACTGATAGGCCTCTCTTGTATTGGGCGATTACCAAATTAGTGGGTCAATCGAGGATCTCATTGTAGGTCTCCTAATACTTGGCATTGTATGCCTTCAACGAACCATCCGACTCCATCTTGATACCCAAGAGGTGGTCGACCTCCTTCCGCTAGTTGTTGGCACCCCTCGATACTGCCCTCCGGGAGCCTCTCGAACAATTTTAGGCCCAATTCACTGAAACTTGTCGGGAATATGAGACACATCAAGGCATCGTTGTGTCGATGGCCTGCCATTACTTGCCAATAATGACTAACGTGCATATATGGATCCGTCTTGCCATCGTACACTTTGAACTTAGGTTGATGGAATCTGGCAGAGAGGGGTGTGCTTTCAATCTCTGGAGATAGTGGGGTCGTGGTGAATCCTGCCAAGTCTCTGTCCACCTGTGCTAGTATCACCACTCTAGGTGGTGGCATGGTCATCTCCTCACTGCAACAGACTCTAGGACTTAGCCTTTGTAGCGCCAGCACTCTTTGGGCTTTTCTGCAATGTGCGCATTCCTCCAAGATATCCTTCAGGTCCTCCGAACGAGTGGAGTAAAAGTATCTCGACGTCGTCGACGAACGCGAGGGACGGTAGCTGCTGTCGCGCGTATAGGACCTCTCCATCGGTGGGTCTGAATCGCTAATGCTATAGCTCCTGGTGATGGAGAGGGAGGGTGCCTCCCGTTGTTGCTGGCTGCTTGAGCGATGGGGTTGGGTGCACTCAATGTGGTTTCCCACTCTAGCAACACTTTTCCCTTTGATTTGTCGCTTTAATGTCTTCATCTCAGCCACCATCTTCCGAATGAGGGCGTCCTGGTCTCTGAGTTTGTGCTCTAGGCACTGAGCATGCGATTCTCCTCATCGTCGACGCCCCTCAGGACTCTGCAAGTGATCGGTACTCCTCACACATTTGTCTCGTGGGAAGCCCTCTAGAGGAGCACCCCAAGCTCGCCATTGTCGAAATGGCAGGAGGGTCGTCTCTTCTCCGGACTGACTCTAGAGTGATACCGTCGACGACGAACAGTGGTGTTTCATCGATGTTCTCCATGAGAAACAGTCAAAAAAGCCTGTGGAACAAGGTTTGTCTGTCAAAGAACTTTCCACAGATGGCGCCAATTGTATGAGAGAGAAATATTTGCCTCACTTCGTACTTCCTTGCTACCAAGCTCATCGCACTCCGTTACACTATGGACAAAATAAAGGTGAGCTACTCAGCGGGTGGGTTTGCCGAAAAACCCCTCTGACGATAAAGTTAGCTTGCTGGAAAAAGAGAGAAGGTAGAGAGCACTGTGGAGAGAGAGTTGCACAAAATTTCTTACCTCCAACGTCTGCATGCTCCACCTTGTCAAGGCTGGCTATGCAGTCTCAAAGATTGTGAGCGCACTACCTCTACTCTACTTCTCTGGATAGACGACTGTGCTCCCCTCTACACTTCTTACACGTGTAGAGACTAAAACTTCCAAACAGTGTTTGCCGCACCACCAAACGGTATTAACGCATACCAGGAGTGGATTTCTCTTTTCTCTTTATTGGTCCATGTGGGATGTTCGATCGGGCTATTACTTGTGAACCACTAACACTACGTTGGTCGCTTCGTGCTGAGCTGGATCCTAACCGATCTATCATAACCTACTGGAGGTGGGCACATCGCTTGGCATCTCAGCTACTGACCGCGATCTCACGGACCGCCTGCCTCGGGGATAGTAGCCCTAACAGTCCGTAGCTCGGTCGGTTTTGGCCAACACAGTATTCTAGGTAGGTCTGGCTTGGCCCGACACTACATTCCATGCGGGTCCAGCTCGGCCAAACTCATCTTGAATAACCTCAGTCCGGCCCAATGACGTGTCCCAGGCTCTCCTCACCTGGCCCAGCACCATATTCCGTGCTGGCACAGTTCGGCCCACTATTCGGCACAAATCTCCCTTTCAACAATATAATTATAAAATTCATAATATATTACAATGATTCACAATTTTAATTTTAGAATCTGTGTTATATTTTTTTTTATTTGTAGCTTTTTTTAACAAAGTGGCTTAATATTTCTTATGATATGCTTCTTTTTAAATTTAAAATCGTTAATTTTTTTATTCATAATTTTTATTACAAAGTGACTTAATACTTTTTTACAATAAAATAGTTAGTTGTTAGATTAGCAGTTAGAAGAGTTGAACTCACACACTATACTTGCAAGAGTCTTTCCTCCCATTCCATTCCTAATAGTGGAACCCAAGACCTTGGAGACTTGATTGCCAGAGGACTAACTGGCCACACAGATTACAGCCCCTTTATTTGATTTTAAATTTAAAATTATCAACTCCTTTAGGATTTTGATTACTAGATTATAATCAGATTATTCCGAAAATTGAACATCTATTTAGTTTTCACAAAATTTTATAGATTACTCAATTACTATTTTTTCTCTGCACTTGTTGGTCTCTTTAGAAGCTTCTTTATTTTGAAATTGCTTATTCCATCTTAAAAAAGAAAAAAAAAAAAGAAAAAAAAAAGGTACCCATCAGCTAGGAAAAGTGTTTCGTTTGACAAGTATTCCACAGTGATGTATTTCATGTGACAAAGTATTCCATATGGTTGGATTGATTGAAGGACTCTTAAGTCTGGTCTAACTTGGGAAAAATTATATAGCCGTGGTTGGACAAATTATATAGCCGTGTTTGTAGTAATGGTTCTCACACCTTGTTTGGTTTTGATTAATCATCTAGACTGATTAGTTAGTTCGGTTATATTTGTTTTATTATATTTTGTGGAAATTTTATTTTATTGTTTTTGTATTCAAGAAATAGATGGTCCATTTTCAACACATACGTGTTACCTATTTTTCGTATAAAATTTTTAAATTCTTATGATAATTTTCTCTCAAATAATGATACACAAATAGAATTGCAAACAAAATTTATATATAGAATGATGAGCCACATCATTTTCATTAATTTTTGTGCATAATTTTTTTTTTTTTTCTTTTATAAATCGCTTTTCTTTCCTTGCACTAAGAGCATCTCCAAGAGACTATTTAAATGAGTCAAGTTAGTTATTATAACTAATATCATCATATTTTAATAACTCCAATGAACTAGTTATTTTAATAATTATTTTAACAAAAATCTTTAAAGAAGAGGTTGGCAAGCAAATCAATGTTGGATTTTTGCTTGTATCAGAATATCCTACTTGGTTAGCCAATATTGTGCCAGTTCCGGAGAAAGATGGTAGAATTCGAGTTTGTATTGATTTCCAGGAGTTGAACAAGTCTAGTCCGAAAGATGATTTCCCATTGCCACATATTGATGAATTGGTAGACTTCACTGCAGGGCATGCCCTACTGTCATTCATGGATGGTTTTTCAGGGTGTAATAAGATCCTTATGGCTTCAGAGGACAGGGAAAAGACTGCATTTACTAAACCATGGGGGACGTATTGTTACAGGGCCATGCCATTTGGTTTGAAAAATGCCGGGGCCACTTATTAGCGAGCCGCCACCACTCTTTTGCATGACATGATCCACAAGAAAGTTGAGGTGTATGTAGACGACATGATTGTCAAGTCCAAAGATCGGCAAAAACGCCACATTGAAGAAATTTTTTGAGGGAATTAGGGAATACAGGCTAAGGCATCCACAGAAATACACCTTTGGGGTAACTGTGGGCACGATGTTGGGATTTCTGATCACAGAGCGGGGAATCGAGGTTGATCCGTCTAAAATTAAGACCATTTTAGAAATGCCACCACTAATGACTGAAAACGAGGTGCGAAGTTTTCTGGGAAAGGTGCAATTCATAAGGAGGTTTATTTCAAAGCTAACCTTGACTTGTGAACCACTGTTTGGTCTCCTAAAGAAAGGGAATAAGTTCCAATGAGATAATTGATGTCAGTTTGTGTTTGAGCAAGTCAAACAGTATTTGCAGAATCCACCTGTGTTATCACCACTTGAGCCAGGGAACTCGCTAATCCTGTACTTATCAATGACCGAATAAACTATGGGGTGTATGCTTGCACAAGAGTTGGAGGAGAAAGTGGAGAAGGCCATTTACTACTTAAGTAAAAAGATGCTTGAATATGAGACATGCTATACTCCTTTGGAAAAAGCTTGCTTAGCTTTGGTATGGGCCACCAGGAAGTTGAGACACTACTTGTTAGCTCACTCGGTTATTCTGGTTTCAAGATTAGACCCAATCAAATATCTCTTTGAGAAACCAGCACTTACCGGTAGGCTAGCTCATTGGTTGCTTTTGCTTTCCAAATTCAACCTTAAGTATGTCACTCGCAAATCTGTCAAAGAAAGGGCCATAGTAAAATTTTTGGTTGATCACCCAATTGAAGGAAGAGAAGATGTGGAGTACTCATTCCTCAAGATCTCACCTAGGCAGGGTTTGATTAGATTTGGTAAAAGCGGTAAATTGTCTCCGAGGTTCATTAGGCCTTTCGAGATATTTGAGAGAATTAGGGAGGTAGCGTATCGGTTGGCTTTAGCGCCACAACTTTTGGGGATGCACAATGTGTTTTATGTGTCAATGCTTAGGAAGTATGAACCCGGCCCTTCTCATGTGCTAGATTGGGTTGAATTGGAGGTGTATGAGGATGCCTCTTACGAAGAACGACCGATTCAAATATTAGACACCCGAGAGCAAGTGCTACGGGGCAAAACCATACCGTTAGTGAAGGTGTTGTTGAGACACCATGGGGTTGAAGAAGCAACGTGGGAGCGGGGAGGTGGAAGTTCGCTCCAAGTATCCGGATTTATTTGAAAATGCTTAGTTGTTTCAATTTGTAATACTCCCTAGTGTTGGAGGGAAAATGTGTTGAAATCGTTAATCATATGCTATTATATGTATTATTGATCTAAGCGTGAAGTTGTGGTGGAATGATGTTTTGATAAGTAAGCGTTTGTCATCCTTGAGATAATCACGATGATGATGGTGAATGTTGATTGGTAATCTATTTTGTGATTTGGAATTTTGTTGGCATAGTTGTGATTGCTAGAAAACCTTTGTTTGGGTAGTTTACTTGAATTTCGGGGACGAAATTTCCTATGGTGGGGAGGTTGTGATGACCGAGTGCGCTACACATTTCATTTTCTTTTTCTTTCCCTCGTTCAACTTTGGGTTGGTTATGTTGAGATGTCGGTTTAACTTGGAGTCTTATTAATCGCTTGGGTTTGTTGTGTACGGGAATCCTTCTCAAAATTTTATTCTTGCTTGTTCTGGTGTTGAATTTCTCTAGTTCCAAATAGTGAGAGGTCAGATTCAAAGTGCCTAGAATTGAGCTGAGAAATTCTGAACTGGAAAGACCAAGGACGCACGTGCGGGAGGGGGGCCGCCCGTGCAGGAGATCAAGCTGCATGTCTAGGGAGGTGTGCCATTTCCAGCCTTGCACACTGCATTATATGCAAGTGCGGGGTGAAGTGCGGATTGAAGGGCCGCACGTGCAAGGATTAGTGCCACAAGCGAAGCAAGCTCACGACGTGGCAGAACGCGGGGACGCCCGGCGATCCAAAATCTCTTTTTTTTTTTCAGATTTGGTCGTGTGTGTATCACTTTTAGCTCATATCTCTCTCTCTCTCTCTCTCTCTCTCTCTCTCTCTCTCTCTCTCTAAAAATTATATCCTTTTCCTTCTCTCTATATTCCATACACCAAAACACTTAGAATCCTTGATCTCTTTGGATCTATTGCATTTCTAGCCCAAGTCCCTTCATCAAAGTTGAAGAGCTCCTCAAGAGCTACATAGTGTACGGTGGAGATTGGATTTTGGTACCATCAAACTCTAGGGTGTCATCTTTGTTCTTCAAAACTTGAGGTAGAGAATTTCTTAGAGTTATATATATATTGTTGCAAGCTTTTGGTTGATTCCAAGAGTTCTTCTTGATTTATTTCGAAAATGGATTCTTGGCACCAAAAAAAAAATGATGATCTTGTAGAAGAAATCTTTGTTCTTTTTGAAGATTTTCTTGAAATGTTGAACCACATGGGTTCAGATTGATGTATTTAGTGAGGTTTTGAAAGGAGATGAGAAAATATTGGGGTTTTTGTGAAAAATCTAGAAATTGGGAGTTTTGAAATAATGAGGGAATTTATGAAATTTTCTTGGATTAAATGAAAGAGTAAGTGAGAATTTTATATTGTTGTGGTAAACATGATAACTTCTTGATGTATGAGGGCTTTGGAAACCAAACTTGAAATTATTGTTAAATGCATTTACGCATGTGGTTATGAATTGGGTACATTGTTGAATTCCATGGAATATGAGAATTGTAAATTTTGGAAGTTGATGTTCAAAATATTGCATATAGTCTTAAAAGGACTAAATTGTGGAGAATTGTGCAAAATGAAGAAATGTTGCTATGTGTTGATAGCTTCAATTGAACATATGGCCATTTATTAAAGTGACATTGAGGGAAGGAAAAATGGGAACTGTGGTTAGCATTGTGTTGTTGTTGAGACACTTAAAGACGAGAATTGTTATGTAACATTGTTAATTATTACATTACATTCTCTTTCAATGAATAATTTTATACTTTGAAATGAGTTTGGAACCACTACTATAAATATAGATAAAGATCACTCTTTTTGTGTGATGTATGTTTTTTAATCACATCTTTTAAGTTTTAGTAAAGTGTGATCTTTAGGAGTGATTAAAATGGATCATTTTTAATCACAATTTTTACGTGTCATTAAAAAATGATTTAATCACATCTTTTAAGTGTGATTAAAAACATTTAGATCACACCTTTTAAGTGTGATTAATAACTAATAAAACATGTGATAAAAAAAAAGAATTCGACATATTTGAAGAATGTAATACACACTATATACTATATTTTAAATCACAACCATATATTGACTAGAATAATGTCATATATTTCATAAATGAAAGATAATGTTCAAAAGTATATGCAAAGGAATTAATAAAAAGTTTTTAACTGTGATTACATATATTAAATAATGAAAAAAAACTTGAAAAAACTAAGTTCTTGAATTCTTTAACCATATTTTACATCTCTCCAAGAAATTTCTGACTTGAAAAATAAAACACAAATTAATTCATAAACCGCTAGAAACATATGAAAAAACTTACTATTTTTGTAGAAGTTGTTCTTGTCTTATAAAAGACAAAATTGGACATTTTCTCATCACACTGACTCTTCGTCCCCTACATTAATAGAAAAGGAATAACGACTTTGATTGTTACTCGTATAAAATGTTTGTATTACTGTATATAAATATGACATATACATAGAATCAATAAATCCAAAATGAAAATCTTCAATGTATGACCAGATATTTTAAAGTCATAAAACCAAATATATATAGAATCAACAAATCCAAAATTATAAAGCAAATTACAACTTATACTTGCCTACTTGATTGATGAAAATACTCCTTTATCTCCTTATAGGCCTTCACCTGGTGCATAGTTCTCACTAGGATTAAGTCTGCATCTTCCTTCCATTATGCAATTTCATTGTGAGAAATAAAGTTATTGCCTTGAATCAGAAGACGATATAAAATTGCGAAGAGTAGTAACTCGCAGATTTATTTGTTCAATCCATTCAATTTAAATACAAACCACCATCTCACTAACCTTCTGAAATCAATAGGAGATATCCATGATAAACCCCATCATTTAAATAAAAACTCCAAACCTTTCAAGAAAATGGACAAAAACAATGAAAATGACAGTTAGACCCCAGGATACATCAGTGAGTTACTTTATTTAATATTTCCAACAAAAGGAAATAATGAGATATATCACAGAAAGCAAAATACAAGGCAACTTATTTAATATTTCAAGTAACATGGTCCAATATTGATTGCCACCAACTCATTGCATACTATTTAGTTTCTTCATTTCTCTATAAGTTATAAAGCATTTTTTTTAATAAAGCAAAGTGTTGCAACAAAGAAAATATTGGATAACCCAAAGCAGTAAAATAAAAATAAAGCATGAACCAATGATCGTACAGATTCATAATGAACATCTTATGGAGTAAACATAGAGCTTATAGCATATAGGAGATTGAACCAGCAGATGATGACTCCACAGATAATAGAAAGTATGATTTAATTCAAGAATCAAGCATTTCATTACAAAACCAGTCAAATAAAACATTTGATGGCATCTTCTAACCCAATAAAATTTCTTCTTATTTCACATTTTATATGCAGATATCAATGCAATGCAAAGAAATCAAACATGGATAGATATATGCTCATATCATGCTCTCTGTCTAGCCTTTGGTTCTCTCTTGACGCAATTCGACCCAATTACTTTTGTATTTAGTCATGTCTTCTGCCTCAACTAATGCTCCTTTGGAAATTAATTTCTCATTGTTTGGCTTGGTTTAGCTCCTTTTTTCACTTCAATGTGGGTAATGGAAGAAATATTTGTTTTAACGAAGATATTTGGATATGGGAGGTTTCTTTTGCACCATTATATTCCTTGATCGTATCGTTTATCTTGATCTCATAATGTCTACTGCATCCACAATTTCTTTTTATTCCATTCTGATTGCTTGGAATTTCTAAATTTTTAGAAATCTTAATTATATGAGGCCAATGGCCTTACTTCGTTGTTATTGACTCTTGAGGGCATCTCTTTGAGGTTTGATGGAACTGACAAACGTTCATGGTCCATTTATTCATTTGGCATATTCTCTTGTAAATCCTTTTTTCATAAGCTTCGATGATTTAAAGATTTTTTTTGTGAACCTTGGTTCATGAAAAACTCAACACTAATGGCATGTTTTAATAAAGGGACCTAATTGTTTATACTTTCTCAATGGTGCATTGTGTGTAGAAGGCATGAGGAGAGTAATGATAATTTGCTTTTGCATTGTTGTTTAGCTTTGTCTTTGTGGTGGAATTAATGCAATTAACCGAGTTGGGTTGGGTTATACCTTCCTCTTGAGTTCAAATGTTGGAAATTGATTTTAGAGGGTTTAGCCTTAACAACAAAGCCTAAGCGCTTTGGAATTGTGTGGTTTGGGTAATTTGGTTGGAAAGGAATTTTTTTCAAAAAAAATCTAAAAATTTAGTGATTTGAGTTCTATTTGTGATTACTGATTTGTAGTTTTTGTATTTTATGTTTCTTTTGAAGGACTTGTCCTCGTTTGTATACCTTTTGTACTTATTTTAATCTATTTTAATAATATTGTTTCTTTGTAGCTAACAAAAGAAAATATAACTTGCATTAGACTTAAGTAATTTACTTCAATTAATTTGTAATGTTGACTAAAACAAGTCGTTAATTAGGCTCCACTTACAGTGACATTTTCCCACTAGTAGAATGTTAGGCTAGACAAAGGAGGCCACTTGTCCCTGTACAGACTCAAAGCATGCCCTCAACATCTCCCACTGGTTGGTCTCTACAAACCTAGTACACCTCTATATTGTAGTTCTCAGCATTCAACTAGAAACGACATATAGCTTTATTTCATGCTTTGAGTTACGTTGGCCGACTTTAAACAATAAAACTTCTCTTCCATTTTATTTTTCAAAATATATGGAGTGCATGACAATATTAGAACTTTGGAAGCATTAGACATGCCGTCTTGTGGTTCAAAGAAAAAGAAACCAAAAATATTGATGCCTTGTTTTCTGACAAAGTAACAAACTAATTCAACCACAAATCAAACACAACCTCCCTGGATTTGGGAGAATGCATCCTCACAATTGCAAGTGATTCAAAACACATAGCATCTATATATATATATAAATACGGAAAACAATAAGGAAGAATAGAGTATACCTCTCCATAAATTCCATTTTGGGCATTGTCAAGCATTATCCCAACCTGCCGAGTCATATTAGCGGACATGTGAACAAGCCTCTGCATAGAGAGATATCAGTGGACAAATCAAAATGTCTACTGTGTAGCCATGGAAAACTCCTTATCTCGAGTCATTACGAAATGAATTGGGGCTTCGAATCATCAAATACTTGAATTCAAATGCAAAAATGGGAGAAATCAAACATGTTTAAGAAATGAAAGAGAGATTTAAGCAATTATCAACATAACAATTTTGATAGGTTAATGTAACTTGAAAGGATTTTGATCAACTAAGTTTTATTAGATCATCAAATCTTTGAAATTGTAAATTTAGAAACTAAATACAGGGAGAACATTGTACTGAAGCACCACTTGAAACTATGCAAGATCAGTATTGTTTATAGCACCAGCAGAAAGATCCTTAGCATAGAAAGGGATGCAGATATGTGAGAAAAATTTAACATTACGATTGCTTGGTTGAAGTGATTATTTACCTTTAAAAAAAATCTATTGCCTGGAAGTTTAGAGTCTATTGGGCTTATCAAAGGGGGGGAAAATAACCAAAAATATAACAGCACGAAATTAGAATAATGAATAAAAAAACAGATAAAAAAACAAAAACCCATCAATATGTATTTCATTGTAAGCAGGACAAATCATTACAGGTTTGGAAATATAATAATGAGCATTTGTGGCTAATGAAAGAGTCTTTGACAGTGGGCACAAATTAAATAATGAAAATGTTTAATTTGATTATGAAAGCACTGGAAATGTCCTCAATCTGTTATAATCTCTATGAAGCTTATTTCCAGCAAGAAAGAGTTGCTGCAAATTTGCCAGAGAGCTTATTTCCAACAAGAAAATCTGTCACTGCTATGAACAAATTCAGCAACCTACATCTTGGGACAAATACATCTATACCATAACCAAACAAGGGACTTATTAGCATATTAACAGAGTAGCATGATAAATAAATTAAAAAAACACCAAAAAATATAATTTTGAATTTTCAAAAATTATTTCCAACCCCCAAGAATATGAGAGCTGAAATTAGTTCTGCAGCTAAGAATATGAGAGCTGAAATTAGTTATACAATGAATTCTTCTATTTTCTTTGACAACACAATGGAGATGCACAAACTATATTTTGAGGCCCTAAATCAAGTGAACTAGATTTGGAACAAATTATGCTTATTACTAACATGAATCCAACATTGGCAGTTCAAACACAGGCAATGCATATCCAGATACAAGGCCTCCGATACTTTATATGCTATAAGTAGCAACAACAAGAGTAACAATGGAAGAAACTAAAATTCAATTAAAAGAAGTTTACTTTAAACAGCTTCTAGATGGAAAGGGCTGACCAAAAATTAAAAAGCATGTGATTTAGGAAGAGAACCAACAAATTCTAAGCCAAGATAGAGGTGGTAAAATATAATGATAGACCACTTATTTGCAATGTCTGATGTCCATGCAGAATGAGAGTATTACTTCCATAGAAATAATTAAAAGCAAATGGACTCATCAAGATAAAATCCAATTCTATGACAATGAAAAATTATTACCCCATAACGCAGAGGATGCAATAGATTTGTAAGCTACATAGGGGAAGTATGACATGAACTCTGAAACATAGCATAACAACAATTAGAAGATCTGTGATACCATATGCCTCCATAAACTTTTGATCACCGGATGATTTTGGATTTGCAACACAATAGAAAAAATAATGACAATTTAAAGTCTGTAAACCATATTTAAAAAATAAATAAATAAATAATGAAATAACAGTACTTCTCAGCCAAATAGAAGGTCTCACTAAGCTTTATAAGAAAGGACAGCATATAGGCTGACAAATTGTTTTACGGAAGCAAAATTTACTCTTCTATAACATGTTAAAAACAGCTGCAAATAGAGGCTACAATTGTTATAGTCAAATTGGGAAAGATAAAGCTTGTAGTTTAACAGACAAATAAAACAGATTTTGCATACTTTTTCTAAGATGGCAGGGTCAACAAGGCAATAACTAATGAACCTAGAAGATGGAAAAAACAGGCAAAAAATTCCTTTTATGATCATATATATTTTTATTTCTTACCAATTAGATCAACAGGAATATGAAATCTGTCCAATGGGAGCAATCATTGTATCCAAAAAAGGCTAGGAGCATGACAATGTAACATACCTGAGAAGAATTGTCGAGCCAAATTTGGACGTCGGCATTGAGCAAATGCAAGCACAACAGCATCCTCGACCTTAAAAGAGCAGTAATAATATACCATTAAGGATGTAAAAAGCAGTAAGATAAAGAAAAACGAAAGAAGAAAAAATGGGATATAAAGTAAAAATGATTTTATTTATTTATTTTACTATATTAATAAAAGAAAGGGAAAATAATCAACAAGTCCTATTTTGCTCTTAAGATTACTGTGAAGTCCTATCAAGTTTCAATATAGTCAACTAAGTCCTATTTTTCATAACATATTTCAAAATGTTCATTATTTCTCCATAATGGTGGATGTTATTTCAAAAAGTTCATGATTCCATAATGGGATAAGACACACCATTATGGAGCAATGAATGTTTTGGGAACGTTTTATCACAAATAGGACTTTGTCCATATTAAAACTAGATAGTAATCTTATGAGCAAAATAGGACTTATTGGTTATTTTCCCTAAAAGAAATTACAAACAATGAAGACCATACTTCCATTAGTTTATGCCTAATGTTGGTTCTTTCCTCTAAATGATAGAAGGTGAATCAAAATTAGAAACATATGTATTTAAACACGGAACAATAAAAGAATGTACTGGAGAAAACCTTCAAGGAAGCTAGTTCCCGTAAGCCCATTTCAACTGAAAGCATACTTCCAATATTTCCCTCTCCACTTAGGTCATTCAGATCACGAACAAGTTTGATCCTCCTATAAAGAATGAAAGCCTAGATAAGTCAAAAGTGTTATGTTCTGGATAAGCTTGCTGCTCACTGAGACTCTTGATGAAAAGATTGGAGATGGTTGTTATATCCAAAATAGGTTAAGTATTGGAGTTGCTCTAGCAAATAATAAATAATAGAACGTAATAAACCTTAATCCTAGAAATTAAACTAAGAGTACACACAATGCTTTCAATTTGAACAACATTTCTACAATTATTTCAAGAAAGCAAGATTGAAGCCACTCACAAAGTGAGTTTGTATATGTTTATATATATATATATATATATTCAGAGAGAGTTTACCAGAGACGAACAGAGAGACGAAGAAAGCGCAAAGTTATCCAAGCTGATATTCAAACCCTTACCAGAGATCGAAACTTACACCGAGTGCATCGAATCAAAGACTTGTAAGAAGAAACCCTTCCGTCCTTTCTGTCAAGAAAATCATATACGAATCTGAGATAGAAAGGCCACAGCTTGCAAATCGAACAACAGAGAGAGGGTAGAGGGCATCAATCGGAGAGAGGGTCATGATTGGCGCTACTCACGATCGGCTGTGTAAGAGAGGGGCACGAAGGGATAGCGCTGTTCAAGGGAGTGTAGTCGGCGGCGCAAGAGAGGGAGAGGGACAGAAGACATACCTTTGCCATGAGAATGAGAGTGAGAGTGAAGAAAGAGAATGAGATCGAACTTCAAGGGTCAATTTTCTATTTATAAAAAAAAAATAAAAAAAAATATATATATATATATATATAAAATCACACATTAATTAGAAAGTGTAATTAAAAAAAAGAGATATAATCATACTTAATTAAAAAGTAACATAAAAAATAAATATTATCATACTCAATTAAATTAAGTGTGATTAAAATACTAATTTGATTTTTTTAATCATACTTTCATTAAAAGTGCCATGTTTTAATTTCCTTAAGTGTAATCTTTAAGTATTTTTATAGTAGTGAACATTTGCATTGAGAAAATAATATTGTGTAATGAAATCATAGAAATGTTTTGGGGTAAATACATTAGTAAGTCCGGATAGGAGGTGTAGCTAAAATTGTCTAAGTTGGCCTGAGTGTCCGGGGTGAAAGATCGAAAACACACACGGAGGAGTTACCACTTCCCTTCCGGTTAGCAACCGGCAAAGTGGGGCTTTTGATAGTGTTAGTTGAGCCTACTTGCAGACACCAACCTAGGATTACCTGAGTCGTATTTACCACCCCTATTGAATAAAATTGTAAATTTCGAAATTGTTGAGATTTCAAATTGTTGTTGAACATGATGATATGTTAAAAGAGCATGTAAATAAAATCTTCTTTTAATTGGCATCACATGACATTTACACTTAATATTAGAAATCTTGCATAAATGTATATATTTTGTTAAGGGTTTTCTACTGGGCTTTATGCTCACCCTTATGGGATTTTGGTGCAAGAAAAGATATGGTAATCCCACCGAGTTGAGGGCGTGGACACATTTTGGTGAAGAGTAAATAACTCTCTTTTGTTGTGATTTATTTTGCTAGCCAAAGGCTATGAATGTATGGGTTCGTGAAACCATTTTTGTGTAACCGGGCTTAAGCCTTGAAAATTGTAAGCCCATGAGGGCATTTTATTATTTTTTTTGGAATTTGATATTCTACATACTATAGATTCATGTATTTTTTTTTTATACCTTTGAATGTATAATTTGCATGTGGGACTTTTGTACAAACCTTATGGATTAATGGATGTTGGTTAATGCACCTAGTTTGCGTTGGGTTATTTCGGAGTGTTACAAATTTTATGCATTATTACTCCGCACATGAAGATATTTTATTATGTATTGTGCCAAATTTTAGTTATCTATAGAGTATGGATTATATGTATTATTACTCCAACCATGAAGAATTTTTATATACCGAGTGTAGATGGAGACCGTTATTTTGTCAAGTATGCTAAGATGGAGTCCATGCTTTATGGATCATGGGGGCAATGTGAATTACGTTACCCTTTGGTTACAAAATTTATCTCCTTGCCAAGCTAATTTAGGCAAGAGATAAGTTGGCAGGTTTGACCAACTTGAAAAATCTTTATCGAGCAGATTTGACCAATTTTGAAAATTTTTGTCGAGCAAAGTAAGTTGGCAGGTTTGACCAAATTAAAAAATCTTTGTTGAGCGGATTTTGCTTGGTGAAGTAGATTGACAAGTTTGACCAATTTTGAAAATCTTTAACGAGCAAAGTAGGTTGGCAGGTTTGACCAACTTGAAAATTCTTCGTTGAGCGGGTTTTGCTTGATGAAGTAGGTTGGCGAGTTTGACCAACTTTAAAAATCTTTGTCGAGCTGGTTTTGCTCAGCAAGGTAGGTTGGTAGGTTTGACCAACTTGGAAAATCTTTATTGAGCAAGTTTTGCTCGGCAAAGTAGACTAGCAGGTTTGACCAACTTTAAAAATTTTTGCAAAGTAGGTTAGTGATTTGTCCAACGATAGGATTCATTGCCGAGCAGGTTTTGCTTGCCAATAAGTAAGTTGGTGTTTTGGTAGTTCCTAACCAAATTAGGTGTTCTTGGAATAAGTCCTAACGATGTTAGGCAATTTCAGAATAAGTCTTAACGTGGTTAGGCATTCTTAGAATAAGTTTAAGCAATGCTAGACATTTTTAGAATAAGTCCTAATAGTGTTAAGGATTTTGGAATAAGCCCTAGCACCCATGTATGGTTTTAGCTAGGCATTATTACACGGCTATTTTTATCAGAACAACAGAAAGCTTCAATTCTTTCACTGGATTCAAAGAGAATGAAAACTTGGGGGCAATTGAGAGGGAATAAAAATAACCACAAGAATTATGTGGGTCTAGGCATTGCCACGTGGGATGGTTATGGGTTATCACATGTATGTCAGTTCTCAAATTCTTATCAAATACTGCTTTAGTGCTTTATATGCAAAACTCATCTAGATATGAAATCAATATGGAAGTCCTACACAACCAGAGATTATTTGGGATAGGAATTCTGCAACATTCAAACTATTTATGAGGTAAGGCACTGGATATTATAAATAGGCAACACATCATGGGTTAAGGTATGCAATTTCTCTCTGTGAATTAGTCCATTAAATATTGTGATAATATTTGAGGATTGACTTGGGCGTCGGATGGCCCCTGGCTACGGCTGGGGGTGTTTTGTTTTGCAGATAGCGATCTCGTGGTAATGATGATCATCTTCTTCGTTGAATTTCTTTATGATCAAATATGATATTTTTTTTTATGTCCGTACATATACAGTACATTATCTAAAAATATATATATATATATATATATTTGGTGAGAAAAGCAAATTCTTAAAATGGATCATTAATCACATTCTAAGGGAATAAAAGTTAGCTAATAATTTTTTTTAATTATTTAAAAAATTAAACATCAAGAGAAAAAATCTATGAAAAATGTGAATTGATTATAATATTTTAGTGGTACAAAAATTTAAATATTAAAATTGATCCTTTTCAAATTTTTAAATGGATTAATTAACTTTCTTTTTGAAATGTGTACATAAGGCATAATAAGATTTTTTTAAATGATTTAATAAAAGTTAATCAATAGAAGATTTTTTAATTATTTAAAAAATTAAACAGCAAGAGAAAAAATCTATGGAAGATGTGAATTAATTCCTATATTTTAGTGGTACAAAAATTTAAAATTTAAAATTTAAAATTGATTAGTTAACTTTCCCTTTCAAATTTATAATTTTAAATTTTTAAATGGATTAATTAACTTTCTTTTTAAAATGTGTAAATGAAAGAATAATAAGATTTTATTTTTTAATGATTCAATAAAAGTTAGTCCATAGAAGATTTTTTAATTATTTAAAAAAAAATTCTAGATAAATAGTATAAGAGATTTGAACTTCACAATGCTCTTATCATTAAAAATCTCATTTTCCGTAATATATAGTAAATATACATAAATACCCCCAAAAAATTCCCACAAAACTATTTCCCCTTATGGGAGCTTTTAAATATGGGAAGTGTTTAGGTGTACAAGGTGCATACCATATGCACTCGTGTAAGTTCACACAAATATACATAAGTTATTTCATAAAATTTCGTAAATTCTCACAAAAATATATAAGTTGAAATTTCTCACACAAACATATATAAGTTGAAATTTCCTAAATTTTTATGAGTTAACTTACGTATGTTTGTGAAAACTTACGCGATTTTGTAATGTAACTTGCATATATTTCTGATGCAAGATATTTGTTTAGGTTCCATTTGGCAAGATATTTTTTGGTTAAAAAAAAGTTAAAAACCCATAAAAAAAATGTCAAAAAAGTTTTTAAAAAAATTAATAAATTAGTAAAATGTCACATCATACATATTATTAGTCAATTATTTTTTTCCTCACAACAATAAAAAAATATTCCCAAATCAATTAACTTTTTCATCTCATAAAAAAAACTTAAAAAATTAAAAATCACTAAAACAGTCGAGTCTCCAAATCTGATCTTATTCAAAAACTTCAAAAATTAAAAATCACTAAAAAAAGTCAAGTCTCCAAAGCTGATCTTATTCAAAAGCTTCTTGTATAAAAGTAACATTGTGCCACAATAATACGCTCTTCAACCCCCATATAGGGCGTTGGGGTAATCCCATTTACATTTTTCCCTTTAAATTACGTTAATAATAACAACCACAATAATAATAATAATAATAATAATAATAATAATAATAAACAATTGAACCAGTTAAAAGATTATTCAATCTCTCAATCAATCAATATATTAAAACAAATAATAAAATAGTTACAATTTCTCAAAAAAAAAGTTAAATATAAAAAAATTAAATCTCAATTAACTAATCTAATTCTTATTGAAAAATTTAAAAATCATTTAGAGAAAACTGTTTGTTCTATTCTTCCCAATGCTTTTTGGCATAAGAAAAAGCATGTAATCACTCTTCCTTATGTCAAAAACTTTAATGAAAAACGCATTCTTACTAAATCTAGACCAATTCAAATTAATATTGAATTAATAGAAATGTATAAAACAGAAATTAATGATTTACTAGATTGTCTTTTAACCGATCAAAGAGAGGTTGACAAATTTTTCTAAGGTCTTTATAGACTTTTGCAATATAATTAACAGATCCTAAGAACCTTTGTAACTGGTTTTTATCCAAAATTTTATCAGGAAATTTGGCAACAAATTCAATAGATCGACTAATTGGAATGATTGTACTTTGATAAATTTGATATCCTAAAAATCTGACTTTAGTTTGGAATAATTTGATTTTTGGAATAGAGATGACCAAACCATCATGTTTAATAGTTTGGAGGAAAGACTGGAGATGTTTTCAATTTTCTTCAATTGACTTAGAGAAGATGAGAACGTCATTGATGTATATGATAAAAAAATGACTAAATGGATTAAATATTTCATTCATTATATTTTGAAATTTACTAGGTCTGTTTTTTAATTCGAAGGACATTACATTCTATTCATAATGACCAAATGCTGTAGTGAAAACAGTTTTGTAACGATCACTAGGGATAAGTTAGATTTGTCGGAATCTACTTTTAAGATCAAATTTACTAAAAATAATTGCTTGATTAAGTCTTTTAATTAAGTATTTTTTATTAGAGATACGATATCTAATCCATTCTAAGATTTTGTTTAATGGTTTATAATTAATTACTAATTATAAAACGTCACATTCATGTTCAGCATTTTTATTGACATAGAAAGCTAGACAAGACCCGAGGATTTATTTTTACTAATGATCTTATAATAATAATAATAATAATAATAATAATATTATTATTATTATTATTATTATAGAGAAAATTTTATTTTTATCACTATATTTTGTCTCAATTTTCAATTACACCTCAGACTTTTAATAATTTCAATTTTACCTTCTAAATTTTTGAAAGAGTAATGATTGAGACACCCCCACCTTCACAAGATCTCCACAAATTTGGACCACTCATGATGTGAACCCCATATATACATAAGTGAACCCCACACGTACATAGAGAGCCATGATCACTTTGGGGGTGTGGGGGTCATTCTCAAAGAGAGTCCCAAACATTTCCCTTTTTGAAACGGTATCAATTTTACCTTTATCATCACATTTGAAATGAAAAAAGTTAATAAAAAAAATTATATTTTGATCCCAAATTTCAAAAAAAAAAAATACAAAGGCATCCTCTCCCACCCAAACTTACTCTCTCTTTTCTTCCTCCAATTTTTCCCTCTCTCCTCCGTCCTTGCAAACCATGCCACCGCCACCGCCACCGCTACAGCCACTACCACAAGCACTCAATTCTCCCAGCCAATTTCTCTCAAACCTGAATTCACTCATAGGCATTGTTCGGAAATCAGGCATTTGGCTAATATGGAATTGGGTCAGAAATTAACCCATCTTTGAATCCTTTTTCAATTCTCTTGCCTACTTTACTCTGCTAATTTTTGTCACTTTTAGTAATTTATACTGATGCTTTCTCATGCGTTTCTTATCTACACATTGATTTGATGATTATTTCCTAGTTTGATGATCTCTGTTTGGGTTTTTTCTTTGTAAAAATCACAAAATCATTACTGGGTTCATAGATAGAGAGAGAGAGAGAGAGAGAGAGAGAGAGAGAGAGAGATGGCTATAGCTTGGTTTGGTCTACTAGCAAAGCACTCATATGGGTTCTGCGTAAAATGACGAGAGTGGTTATCAAGGGTCTCTGTTTCATTTTGATTTGGTCTCTCTTTTCGTCTTTTTCTTCTGTGGTCTCTCACGCTATGTTTGGATTGAGTGATTTGGAGAGAAAAGAAAAGAAATTGAGAGATATGTATTTCTTTTACTTGTTTGAATAATCTAAGTAGAGAGAAATGAGAAAAAATGGAAAGAAATGGAGAGAAACTTATTTCTCTTATAAGCCTCATTTTCAATCTTCCCAAAAGTGGAGAGATTAGGAGAGAAAAGAAACCATTATTTTCATAATACCAATTTTGTCCCTATAAAAATAAAAAAAATAAAATGATTGAAAATATAAAAAGGTTATTTTGGTAATATAATATAAAATAATTTCTTTTCTTTTCTCTTAATGAAATCTAACTAAACAAGAATGAGAGAAATCACAATCATTTCTTTTCTTTTATTTCTTCCTTATCCAAACAAAAATGAGAGAAATCACAATTATTTCTTTTCTTTTCTTTTCTCTTATAACTTATGTAATCCTTTCTTTTCTTTTCTCTCTTAGGTTCCCAAACATAGTGTCAGAGTAGTACTTTTGCAGATATTGCCTAACCCGTGTCTTCCAATGGGAAATTTGTCGATTATGAGATTCATTCGAACGAACCCAGAAAAGATCAAGTAGATAAAGAACACAAGAAAGCGAAATTGGGGTCTAATTTGAAAGAGAAAGACGAGAAAAGGGTTAATGGGTCTACAACTAATGTCACTGTTGATGCGTACAATTACTGGAAATTGGTGGATAATTCAATTCCTTCCCAAACATCAATGGTGAATGGAGGTTGGATTCCAGTGATCAGAAGGAGGATGGTAGGAAATCAGGATGGATATCGCAAGAAAACAGTGGTTGTTACCATTTTTGTGGACAACATCCTTGAGTCCATGGATGCTAAAGGATTATTCAATCTTTTTAGAAAGTTTGGTGTGGTCAAGAATGCGTTCATACCAGGGAAGAGAAGAAGAGTATTAGGTTTCAAATTTGGTTTTGTCCGATATGATTGTGAGGTGGTGGTAGAGATGGCGATTCTGAAGGCTGATGGTTTGTGGTGCAATAATAAGGCACTGAAGGTTAAAAGAGCAGAGTTTCAAAAACCTCATGCTCTAGGCCACCAAGAGAAGGAGATGCTGAACAGAGGGGATGATGGCAGATTGATGCACCAACGGCCTCAAAGGCAGCAGTGGCAGGGTATTAGAGTTAAGCAATCATATGCAGAAGCATTAGTAAGAGAAGGAGCAAGTGAGAGTGAGAAGGTAGTGATTAGAGCTTATGAAGAAGGAAACGGCTGGTTTTATAAAAGTTTAGTGGTAAAGTTGAGTAGCCTTTTAGCTATGGATGATTTTAAAGCAGAACTATATAATAGGTGAATAAGGGATGTGATTGCTAGGGATAATGGAGGAAGAATAGTAGTGCTAACTTTTAATTATGTTTAATAGATGCAGGAAGGGAAGGAACAAATAGGCAGGTGGGGTAAGAAGTGGTGTGATTCAGTTGAAGAGTGGGGGAAGAGCCAATTTGAGGAGCAAGAGAGATGTGTCTAGTTAAACTGCTTTGGCATCCCAATCAATCTTTGAAGTGTTACAACTTTTAGAAGCATTGGTAGTTGTAACAACACCCGCGGGGGACCTCGCTACAGTTCGGACTCGATTTTGTTACGGTTCTAAATCTGAACCAAAGAGTCCAAATCCGGCAAATCGTTTTGAAGGAAAACAGATTTTTTTGAAAGAAGTGCCAAACATGGACTGCTTTGCCAGATAACAGAGTCGCCACCTAAATATTTTAAAATGGGAAATTTAGGAAACCCTGACTTGGTGCCGAAAAGCCACGTGTCCGTCATCACCAAAGTTGGCTCGAGAACTTGGGTACGATTGGGGAAGGTCACATCGTGAGCACCCCAGCTCGCCCGGTCAAAGACCGGCCTCTACTAACCATGATATCTGTTTTTGAAAACATTGTGAGTTCTTATTCCGGTTATTAGCCTAGATTACTATGTGATGCTCGCAGCGAACAAGTATAGACTGGGCCGTCTGAATTGGAACAAAACACTTCATGTTTGTT
The DNA here is from genome assembly GCA_025200525.1 of Camellia lanceoleosa. Classification (NCBI taxonomy): domain Eukaryota; kingdom Viridiplantae; phylum Streptophyta; class Magnoliopsida; order Ericales; family Theaceae; genus Camellia; species Camellia lanceoleosa. Next base: position 71,952,049 of record CM045764.1, read on the forward strand.
TGTTTGAAAATGATGTGATGGTGCTGCCCGCAGGCAGGCTAAAATGCGGATTTGCCACCCTCGGGTGGGCTTTAGAAAACATGATTTTGCCACTATCTAGTGGGCTTAACAAACGATCTGATGAATTGTCCCAATTCAAATAACTCAACCTCCACCCACAGGCATTCAAAGCAGTTATATCACATAAGCATATAGCCTCATGGTAAGCATGCTGTTATGGCAACACTCACACGCATGCAAGGATGCTAAAGCATAAAAACTTACAGAGTACTCCGAGCCAAAACAGGAAACTGATTAGAAATCCATGCATGATCCTAAGTATACAGAATGCCTAATGCAACACATGCAAAGATGTAAACTATAGCAGGCTCGGCTATTCTAAACATGGCATATGAGATGCAACAGCTATCAAGTACTCAACTTGGAATTGAAATCTGAATCACGGTTTGTATGATGCGCCGAGCCCGGTGCGTGCAAAACAGATGAATGATGCAAACATGATGTCATGCTGTATGCTAATTGAAATATGCCCTATATCTAACCATTGTAAGCGGATAAATAAAATGGAGAAAGAAATGGGGGTTGGAAGACATACATCACACTCACACACCCTTATTACAACATTGCCCTCGCGCAGAGGGTCCGAATAAATATACAGTCCCGAATAAAAGAATATTACAGATTTCTAATTAATTAACAAAATAATTACAAAAAAGAGTAACACTGGCATGCAAGCCAGGGACTGCCTTGCTACTGCTCCGGATGATGAAATGATGCATGCCCGGATGCCTTTGCGCGGAAATCCACGACGGTGCCCCGATTAGCCTCTGTTTGCATTTTTCTTGAAATGCGTGCCGAGTTTCGAAAGGTTGCTGATTCTTCATTTTGCTGCAACAGAGAGCAGGAAAGGGGCATAGCAATGTATTTCACAAATATATGCATGCCTCGATCCTCGTTACCAATCACGCATCTCGATGCATGATGGCCGAGGAATCGGATTGCACAACTCAATATAGGATGAATGTATATGAATGCTACAATAAAACCTAACTCCATCATGGGTAATCCGGAGTGTTGGTGACTTGGGAATTGAGACCCGTTCCGTCACTCGGAGTACGAAACATGCCTCGTTTCCCGTGCCCGGGCTAACTCCTATCCCGAACACGATGCGATATGCATGATATGCATGAATGCAACTAAAATATATCCTAGCACGCACAATGCTATGCAAATGAGATGTCTCGAAATGCGTGCCCACGGGCACGCAAACCGAGGTGATAGCATAAAAACATGAAATGACATGAAAAATGATGTACAATGGGACTAAAATGAGATACCTCGAAATGCGTGCCCACGGGCACGCAAACCGAGGCGGTGACATACGGGCATGAAATGGCATACAGAATGCAAATTGGACTTACACTAACATGAGAGAGCCTCAGCCGCACTCACATAAGAGGCCGTCAGATAAAAAAAGATGCGCCTCGAAATGCGCGCACACGGGCACGCAAACCGAGAAATGTATGAAATGGCATACGGAATGCAATGATGGGCTTACGCCAACATGAGAGAGCCTCAGCCGCACTCACATAGGCTGCCGTCGGATAAAAAGATGCGCCTCGAAATGATGCACACGCTGCACGCAAACCGAGGCGATGATATACAAGCATGGAAATGGTACAGAAATGTAACGATGGACTTATACCAACATGAGAGGGCCTCAGCCTACTCACATAGGAAGCCAATGAATGAAAATGGAGTGCCTCGAAGTGTGTGCCCACGGGCACGCAAACCGAGGCAATGCACTAAGGCATGAGATGACATGGAAAATGATATGCAAGCATGAAAACCAAAATTCAGCAGCTAAATAAAGGGGAAAACAGCCCCGAAATGAGACGAAATGATAATCAATGCATGAAATCATCCCGAAATGTAATTCTAAGTGCCCGAAATGGCCTACAGCTGTGCTAAACATGCAAAATTGGTACATGACAGCAAAAAAAGTAGCAAGGAAGCCCTAAAAATAGCATCTTTTTAGTACAAAACATGGCCAAATTGTGAGCATAGATAGGACAACAATGGCATGCAAAAATACGGGAAAAGAGAGGAATTACAAAGCAAGTGGTACATGGAAAATTCAAACCACAAAATTTACTTCTACAACTTTGAAGAGGAGTCCAAAACATGCATATTTACAGTGAATGACAACTCCAAAATCAGCACTTAGATAGGCTCAAAATAGCATGCAATATAATGAGCTAACAAGGGCTATAAAGAGAGGTACCATAAATAATGACCAAACAACTTAAGACCCTTAATAAAACTTGAATAATAGACCAAAAAAAGACACTTTCTAAGCCTGATGAAGGCTGAAATCCGAAGCTAAACTGGCTTAACAAAGCATGCAATTTTACGGAAAAATGGAGGAATACAAAGGAAGTACCAAAACCAATCATCAAATGGCCTAAGACCCTTAATAAAGCATGAAGGAAAGACCAAAATAAGGCACTTTTTAAGCCTGATGAAGGCTCAAAATAGTGATCAAATAGGCTCAAAGAGGTATGCAAAACATGGCCAAAGAGAGGTGCAAAGGGAGGCCATTCATGGAGGCACCAAACAAGATTGGTCCCTTCTACAATATTGTAGAGGGACACGAAATAAGCCGATAATCAGTTTATAGAATGCTCCAAAAATAAGTGCATATAGGCTAAAACTAGCATGCAAGTTTACGGTAAAATGGAAGAATTTCAAAGGAAGTGCATGCTAGAGAAGCCAAACATGGTTGAGCCCTTCTTCAATGTTGAAGAGGGGCTCAAGATAAGCCCACTCACAATATATAGTATGCTCGAAATCAGATCACTCAAAAGCCAAACAAAGCATGCAAGTTAATGGCCTAAAGAGTGATATTGAAGGAAGTATATTATGGAGACACCAAACAAGGTTGAGCCCTTCTACAAAGTTGTAGAGGGGCTCAAAATGAGCACAAAACCAGTAGGGGTCGGAGCCCAAAACAAAAAGGGAGTAGGGAAAAGAATTGATGCAAGAAAGTGCTAGAAAAAGGGATTTAGTGACTTACCCTTGAAGAGCTAACTTTTGCTTCCTCTTGCCTTGATGAAAGTTGCTTCTAAGCCTCTGAGGAACCCTTCCTTGCTGCTGGAAATTGAATGGTGATGGTGGAGCTTAGGGTTGATGAAGGATTGGCCTAGGAACTCAAAGGTTTTTAGGTTTTTTGAATAGGAAAATGGAGGTTTTGAGAGAAAGGTCTTTGAGATCAAATTTTGTAACCCTAGCAAAGGGGCTGTCCAGCCCTTTAAGTAGGCCAAAAAGAGTGTAAAAGGGGAGGGAAAAGCACCTAAGCTTTCCCCAAAATATCCTGATGGGAGATATTTCAAAAGCAAATTGACAAAGAAGAGCCCAAAAGCAGAAAGCTGGCCGGCCAGGTGATTTTCTGGAAGGTGGCCGGCCGGCCACCCCACCTGGTCGGCCAGCCACTCACCCTGGCCGGCCGGCCATGGCCCAAAAATGAAGGTGAAATTTTCTGGCCGACCACCCTGCAATGGTGTCCTCCCATGTGTGTAGAATAAGGCCCCAAGGTCGGAATCTGGCAACTCTGAAGCAGAAGTCACAACATAGAGCTTGAAGGAGAGGCCCAAAAATGAAATCAACAATTGCTGGCCGACCACCAACTTTTAGGGTCCTCCCAGATGTGTGGAACAAGGTTCCAAGGTCGGAAATTGGCAACACTGAAGCAGGAGCCACAACATAGAGCTTGAAGGAGAGGCTCAAAAATGAAATCCACAATTGCTGGCCGACCTGTAGTTCTTAGGGTCCTCCCATGTCCCCTGATCACAGATATGTAGCTTTGGTCGGAAGAAAATATCCCCAGGGTGTTCAACATTGGCCCGGAAGTGAGCAAAACGGGCGCCGGAAGAGCGAAAATGGTTATCTGGGATAATTGCTGGCCTCCCACCCCCCAGTGATCTTCCTGGTGTTGAAACAGAGGTACCTGCCAAATTTGAACAAAAACTAATGAGAAATGAACGCTCGGGGCCGAAACCGGGCAATTCGGGATCTCGAAATTGGGCTGCAGGTGCCGGAAGTGGTGTTCAGCAGCGAAGTGGGCATCTGTGACCCCAGTGTCCCTCGGAATGACAAAACAGAGGTTCCTACCAAAAATCAGAGAAAACCGATGCAAAATGAATGCTCGGGGCCCAAATCACGCAGTTCGGGGTCCCGAAAACCGGCTGTAAGCACCGAAAGTGGTGTTCGGCCACGAAGTGGGCATCAGAGCCCCCAGTGTTCCTCGGAATGATAAAATAGAGGTGTATGCCAAAAACCGGAGAAATCGGAGATGGTTGGGCGGTCCCGAGCCGAGGCACACGACCTGACGGCTCCGAAAACTGGGAACCGGGCTCCGCAATGGGCAAAATGGCCTACGACCACAAAATGTAGCTCACGGCCACCGGGAGAGAGTCTACGGGACCACTCTCTTCCCTCAGGAAAGAAAACAGAGAAAACCGAGTCTGGTTCGCAAACCGAGACAAGGCATAGAAGAGAATTCGGAAGTCCGGAGGCAGGGCGCGCGGCCGCGACTCTGAGACTTTTGAACGAGCACAGTATGCAACATCACCAAGCGCTCAATCGGGGACGTCTGAGTCTTAAGGTCGGTCAAAAATGGGGTGTCTACAGTAGTCATTGGGGGTCTGTAGTTCAATTCAAAGAAGATATTAACAACCCACAAACTTTTCAGCATGGAAAAGTAGGAGTAATCACAAGATGCATGGAGTTGATTAATTCGGTAGTTTTTTTGGAATTCAAAGGTAAATATATACCAGTAAGGGTCTGTGAAAAACTTCCAAAGTGTTTATTTCCTAGCCTCAGTGAAAGCCAAGGGAATGAGATGCAGCAGTTGAAATCCAAAGGATGTGAGACCATGGAGGTGGATCAGGTGTCTGGCAATGGTGGTAAGACAAGGTGTGATTACAAAGGTACTGCAGCAAGGGAGAATGAGGTGGTGGGTAAAGATAATGAGGTCAGTGGGGCTCTGGAAACAGTGGCAGGTAGATCAAATGAGATATGTAGGGGATATGATGGTAAGTATGCACCAGCCGAAGCTATCATAGGGGTTAGCATGGGAAATGGTAAGGTAGGCGTTGGGTCTGAAGATGAGGGTATGCTTCAGGAAGTCAACTCACAACAGATAATGATGAGTAAAATTCAAAGGCGAGGGCTAAAGTACAAGGAAGGGTGCTACTGTTGGTTTACTTGGTCAAATGGAAGGCCATTCATCAACCTATAATAGTGTCAACCTGTCATAGGGGTTACTTGAAGGCCTGCAAGAATGGAAGTAATACTCAGTTTTTGGTGCTGTTTTGATACTCAGATTTGCTTAGTTGTTCATTTGCTCTTTTGCTCATTTATGGATTTGCTGATTTACTCAGTTGTTCTATTGTTGGTTATCTTTGTGTCCTTATCTTTGTTTTGCCTTGTTTGTTGGTTTCTCACCAATTAGGAGGTTGGAGCTTTTCCTAGCTCTAAGCTCCTCTTTATTGATGTAATTTGGTTGTTTCATCAATAAACTTGTTTTTGCCGATAAAAAAAAAAAAAAAAAAACTATTGATGCGCACAAAGGCGAGGGAAAAGCAAGAACTGAGAAAAAAGAGAGAAATAATAATCATGGGTCTATGGGATCTGAAACTAAAGAGCTTCAAGAAAAGGAGAGAGAACAAGAAGGTGAATTAGATGCTGGAACAATCTTTTGTGTACAATAAATAAATTGAAACTAAATCAAACAAATAAAATAAATAGCGTACCGAAATTATTTTACTGAATCGAAGAATAATAAAAAGATCAAGTCGAGTGTATGACACTTTGTCCTTAAGACAGATTTGCCCCGCTTCGGTGCTTACGGATAAAAGACGTCTATCTCCCAAGATATAATGATCTTCACAAATTGTAATAGCACTCTAAACAATTTGTACGGCGAACAAAACCTATGTTCTATACTCTTAGAAATTTTCCTAAAATAATATGTGAATATATATGCAAGAGAGCACAAAAGAAAGCAAGAGAAGGATTTTTTGAAATGAATAAAAATTGGAATGGGGCTGCCTTTATATAGGCTTTGTTCGCCATTCAAATGGAGGTTTGATCCTTCATTTAAAACAAAAACACACCATGAAAGGTTATACCCTTTCGTTCAAAATGGAGTCTATTTCAATTCACCACTACCTCTTTATAAATTTTCCAATAATCACCCACATGAATGAAATTGACGGAGAGAAAATGCAACAACATGATGTTTTTACAGAGAGTACAGAAATCAGAGATATTCTGTAAAGGATAGGTAGCTTTTGGCTTTGAACTTTCCCTTGTGAGACACTATCGGATTTACTAGCTAATCAGTGAACATGATGTCTTGAACTGTTCAGCCATTTGTGTAAACCAAGACAATAGAACTCACACAGTATATCCCCAGACACAGTTTAGTTCTCACTATTGTGTTCATTTTGGCCCTGAACAACCTGGTCTTTCATGAGTGCTCTAGAGAATTGTAGCGCTTCACAAATCTCATAAAACTGGCCCAGTTCACACTTGCATAAGTGATTCTTATGAAGAGTATCATGCCATACTTCACTAGGTTTACCTAAATATAAGAATTATTAAAAGTATTAATTAACCTAAAATGCTGCAGACATCACTATTTCATCATAGAAATGGGTAGGAGTTTGACTCTCCAGTGATTCTTCTTAGTCATTCACAACTTGGTTGTCCCTTTGAACCTAGATCTTAGGATCTCCAGTCAGCTAGGTTGGGTTGTCGTTGTGGTTAACTCTTATTTAATAGGCTTAAGTCTCATTTCCCTCGATGAATTCTCTACTAGCTCTCTTACTAACCCTTTGGTTAGTGGATCCATTATGTTGTCTTTAGACTTCACATATTTAATGAAAATAATTCAATTAGAGAGTACTTGTCTTACGGTGTTATATCGACGATGAATATGTCGTGACTTACCATTATACGTATGACTTTGTGCTTTACCTATTGCTGATTGATGATCGCAATATATGCATATAGCAGGCACCGGTTTTGGCCACATTGGAGTATTTTTTAAGGAAGGGGCGAAGCCAATCTGCATTTTCTCTTGCTTTGTCTAAAGTTATGAATTCTGATTCCATAGTAGGCCTAGCAATGGAAGTCTGTTTGGAAGATTTCCAAGATATAGCCGCCCCCACCAAGAGTAAAGACATAGCCACTGGTGACTTTGAGTCTCTAGTATCCGATATCCAATTTGCATCATAGTATCCTTCAAGTACTGCTAGATATCTAGTATAATTAAGCCCAATGTTATAAGTAAATCGGAGATATCTAAAAACCCTTATAATAGCTTTCTAGTGTTCTACTCCGGGAATACTCGTATATCTACTTAATTTACTTATTGCATAAGCTATATTTGGGCGAGTGCAGTGAATCATGTACATTAAGTTCCAATAATTTGGGCATACTCTAATTGAGAAATACTTTCCTTTACATTCTTAGAAAGAAACAAATTAACATCATAGGTGTTCTAGGAAGATGATCATCATCTTTGCTGAATTTGTCAAGTATTTTCTCAATGTAATGAGATTGTGACAAAGTATAACCTTCTGATGTTTTGGTAATTTTCATACCAAGAATTACATCAGCAATCCCCATGTCTTTCATGTCAAAATGTTTATTCAACATTTTCTTGGTAGTTTTAATCATGTCATTGTTACTACCTATGATGAGCATATCATCCACATAAAGACATACTATAACATAACCTTTGTCTGTGTTTTTAATATAAACACATTTGTTACACTCATTAATTTTAAATCCATTTGACATCATTGCCTTGTCAAATTTCTTATGCCATTGCTTTGGCGCTTGTTTTAAATCATATAATGATTTAACCACTTTACACACTTTCTTTTCTTTTCCTGGAACAAAAAATCCTTCTGGTTGTTCCATGTAAATTTCTTCATCTAACTGACCATTTAAGAAAGCAGTTTTCACATCTATTTGATGAATTTCTAGATTGTACAATGATGCAATAGCAATTAGCATTCTAATGGATGTTATTCTAGTAACCGGTGAGTATGTGTCAAAGTAATCAAGACTTTCTTTTTGTCTAAAACCTTTGACCACAAGTCTTGCCTTGTATTTGTCAATTGATCCATCCGCTTTCATTTTTCTCTTGAAAATCCACTTATACCCAAGAGGTTTACAACCTGGTGGCAAATCCACCAATTCCCAAGTGTAATTTTGCAAGATGGATTCGACTTTACTATTGATAGCTTCTTTCCATAAAGGAGCCTCAGGACTGGACATAGCCTCTTTAAAAGTTAGAGGTTCATTTTCTAACAAAAATGTTAGAAAATCTAGACCAAAAGATTTTGAGGTTCTAGAATGTTTACTACGCCTAGGTTCCTCTTCCTCAATTTGATCTAACTCTTGCTCTTCTTGTTGATCTTGACTAGTAATAGCATCAAAAGATCTTTTATTACTAGTCTCTTGTCCAATCTTATTTGGAAATACATGTTCAAAGAATGATGCATTCCGAGATTCAATAATGGTATTTACATGCATTTCGGAATGTTCTGACTTATGAATCAAAAACCGATATGTACTACTATTCTTGGCATAACCAATGAAAATGCAATCAACTGTTTTAGGACCTATCTTAGTCTTTTTAGGACTAGGAATAGCCAGTTTAGCCAAACGCCCCCACACTTTTAAGTATTTGTAGGATGGTACTCTTCCATGCCACATTTCATAAGGTATTTGATTCACTTTCTTTTGGGGTACTTTATTAAGTATATAATTAGCAGATAGTATTGCTTCCCCTCACAAGTTCTAAGGTAAACCAGAACATATTAACATGACATTCATCATTTCTTTTAAAGTCCTATTTTTCTTTTCAGCAATTCCATTTTGCTGAGGTGAGTAAAGAGCGGTGGTTTGATGAATTATTCTATGTTCTTTACAAAATTCACCAAAAGGTGATTCATATTCACCACCTCTATCACTTCTAAGTTTCTTAATTTTCTTACCAAGTTGATTTTCAACTTCATTCTTTTATTGATTGAAAGTTTCCAAAGCTTCATCCTTAGTTCAAATTAAATAAACATAACTATATCTAGTATAGTCATCTATGAAAGTGATAAAATATTTTTCCCCACCTTTGGTTTGAATTGATTTAAAATCACAAATGTCACTATGAATAAATTCAAGTGGTTTCGTACTTCTTTCAATTGAATGAAAATGAGTTTTGGATAATTTTGCCTCAACGCAAATTTCATATTTATGATTTAAATCAATGTCAAATTCAGGTAAACATTCCATATTAATTAATCTACGTAAAGATCCAAAATTAACATGTCCTAGTCTACCATGCCATAAATTTGAAGACTCAAGCAAGTAAGAAGAAGATATATTTTTATTAATAACTGAGGGTACAACGGTCATTACATTCATCTTGAAAAGGCCATAAGACAAGTAGCCTTTTCCTACATATATCCCATTCTTAGTGAGTACAAATTTATCACTCTCAAACACTAGCCTAAACCCATTCTTACTCAACAAAGATCCGGAAACAAGATTCTTGTGAATGTCTGGTACATGCAGCACATTGTTGAGAGCAATCTTCCCTTGTCCTTCATCTTGAGAACAATCTTCCCTTATCCTTTAACTTTGGAAGTTGAGGAGTTGCCCATAAAAAGTTGTTCACCGTTGTCCATTGTAGAATAAGATGTGAACATTTTTTTTTCGGCACAAATGTGGCAAGTAGCACCAATGTCCACCCACCATTCTTTAGGATTTCTAACAAGATTTGCCTCGGAAACAACTACAAAAAGATTGATGTCATCTACACTATTAGAAATAATGTCCACTTCGGTCATATGGGCTTAAGCAGGCTTCTTGCTTGTTCTTTCTTTTGCCTTTGCTACGGCAATCTTTGGCCCGATGTCCCTCCTTGTCACAGATGTAATACTTTCCATTAAACTTGTACTTTTTAATTTCCCCTCCTTTAGAGCCTTGTGATGAACTTTCTCTAGAAAACTTCTGTTTCTTTTCTTTTGGAGCATGTTCCACCACATTTGCTTTAGACTCCATAGGATGCTTACCAGCCCGCTTTTCAGAATTGCGGTTGTCCTCCTCAATCCTCAAATGCACAATTAATTTTTCTAAAGACATTTCTTTGTGCTTGTGTTTGAGGTAGTTTTTAAAATCCTTCAAGCCTTGTGGTAATTTCTCAATTAAGGCTGCAACTTGGAAGGATTCACTGAGAGACATGCCTTTTGCGTGAATTTCATGCAGAATAAGTTGGAGATCTTGAACTTGGCTGATCACAGTCTTAGAATCAACCATCACAAAGTTCAGGAATTTGCCAACCACAAATTTCTTTCAGCCGGCATCTTCCGTTTTGTACTTTTTCTCCAAAGACTCCCAAAGTTCCTTTGCTGACTTGATAGGACTGCAGACGTTATATAATGTGTTGTCAAGTCCGTTCAAGATGTAGTTCCGGCGAAGGAAATTAGCATGTTTTCAGGCATCGACCGCAGCAACCACTTGCCGATCAGTTTCATCCTCGTTCAGAGTAGGACCATTCTCACGGAGAAAACGAGTTAGGTTTAGAGTTGTAAGATAGAACAACATTTTCTGTTGCCATCTTTTAAAATTAGTTCCTGAGAACTTCTCTAGCTTCTCACTGTGATTTACCGGTACTGTCATAACAAGAGAGTGGGTTGGCGCAATAGTAGCCACAATTCCAGTATTAGTTTGAGCATTTGTTTAAGTGGCCATGAATTCTAAATTATAAAACAAAATTATAATTGGAATTTATACTACATAGAAAATTAGTCCAAATTCACCGAATTAAATTTTGTAAAAATAAAAGAAATAAGAATGTGACAATTATTTTTCAATTAATTTGGAAATAAAATAAAATTTTATTTAACCAAATTAATTCCACACCGAAAATTAAATTTATGTAATACTTCAATAATAAAAAAAATGAATTTATTTTTAATTAATGAACACTCAGAAATTATTTAAGAAAACCAAAATTAATTTCTGACAAATTTCACAAATAAATATTCAGAATTATTAATGACACCAGTATATTACTACTAGTTGTCAAAGAAAATAGACAATATATTACTACTATCTACGAAACAGTATATTACTATTTGTTTCCAAGCAGAATATTATTTTGTGAAATCACAGAAAATAATTTCTGTAAGAAGAAGACAGGAGAAAGGACATAAACGAAAAATTCTGTAAACAGAATAATTCGGATCTGTCTTAAGATTGTTGGAACAATCTTCTGTGTATAATAAATAAATTGAAACTAAATCAAACAAATAAAATAAATAACGTACCGAAATTATTTTACCGAACCGAAGAATAATAAAAAGATCAAGTCAAGTGTGTGACACTCTGTCCTTAAGACAGATTCGCCCCACTTCGGTGCTTACGGATAAAAGGCGTTTATCTCCCAGGATACAATGATCTTCACAAATTGTAATAGCACTCCAAACAATTTGTACAGCGAACAAAACCTATGTTCTATACTCTCAGAAATTTTCCTAAAATAATATGTGAATATATATGCAAGAGAGAACAAAAGAAAGCAAGAGAAGGATTTTTCAGAATGAATAAAACTTGGAATGGGGCTGCCTTTATATAGGCATTGTTGGCACCTATTCAATTTGAATAGAAAAGGCATAAAGAAGGGACATAACCCTTACTTTAAAATAAAGAGACACCATGAAAGGGTTGCACATTTTCATTCAAATGGAGGTTTGACCCTTCCTTTAAAACAAAAAGACACAATGAAAGGTTACACCCTTTCATTCAAAATGGAGTCTATTTCAATTCACCACTACCTCTTTATAATTTTTCCAACATTAGAAGTAATGGATGGAGAAGGGAAAGAAAATGAGGATTTGGATGGTGATTGTAGCTCGACTTTCTTCACGTCACTTTCGAAGAGCTCGAATTAGTCCAACAGTTCAGACTCTTGTCACGGTTCTGAATCTAGTCTCACAAAGTGCAATGTGAAACTAATAAACACCAAAGTGTCCAATCCAGCAAATCATTTTAGAAAATCAGATTTTTGAATCAAATAATGCCAAAACTGGACTGGTTTGCCAGATTACAGAGTCTCCACCTAAATATTTTGTTTTGGGGAAATTTAGGAAACTCTAACTTGTGCAAAAGGCCACATGTCTGTCATCACCAAAGTTGCCTCGGCTCGAGAACTTGGGTATGAGAGGGGAAGGTCCTGAAATGAGCACCCCCGCTCGCCCTATCAAAGATCGGCCTCTACTAAGCATGATATGTTGTTTTATAAACACATGTGTTCTTATTCTAGTTATTAGCTAACTTTACTATGTGACGCACACACAATCAAGTATAGACTGAAATCGCGATGATTGGAACAAAACAACTCGTGTTTGTTTTTGAAAATGGTTTGAATTTGCCACCCCCAAGTGGGCTAAAATGCAGATTTGCCACCTCAAGTGGGCTTAAAACATGATTTTCCACTTCGCAAAGTGGGCTTAAAACTCACATTCGTTGAATTGTTCCAATTCAAGCAATCAAGCTTTCATCCACAAGCATTCATGCAGTTTAGCATTTAAGCAAATAGCCTCATGGCAAGCATGCTATCATGGCATCACTCACACTCATGCAAGTATGCTAAAGCGTAAAAGCTTATTGAGTACTCCAAGCCAAAACAAAAACTAGTTAGAAACAATGCATGATCCTAACTATACAAGATGCCTAATACAACATATACAATAATGCAATTAATAGGCTCGGCTACTAATATGGCATATGATACGATTTGATAACATGCTTTGAAACACGTATTCAAATAAATATTGACTTGACAATGTAGTTTGAATGATACGCCGAGCCTCGGTGCATGCAAGACAAATGAATGATGTAAACATGCAAGAATAAGGTATGCTAATTGAAACATGATCATAATCCAACCATCGAAAGCGGTTAAATAAAAGGGAGAAAGACGTGGGGTTGGAAGACATGCACACACGCACACACACTTATTATAACATTATGCCCTCACGAAGGAGGGTCCGAATAAATAAGCTATGCTACACTAAGCTAAGCTAATTATTACAGAACGAATTAATTAACTATTCTAAGCTAATTATTACAACACAATTGAATAACTAGCTATGCTAAGCTAATTAAAATATTACAAAACAAATTAAGCTAATTAATTACAACACATGTATGAAGGAATTAGCTAACTTATTCTAAGTTAACAAAAGTGATTAAACAGCCTTGCGGGCGAGGGATGCATGCATGCTCAGTTGCTCCACCCGAAAATGCCATTGTCTTGCCATCGGATGTCTCTGTTTGCACTTTTTTGATCACTGAAAATTGTACCAACTTCTAGATTGCCCCTGCTCCAACACAGGAACATATTTGCACAAAAATACGCTGGTGGCCGGTTGGCTACAAAAAGTGGCTGTCGGCCACCTCAACTGGCCGGTCCGCTACTTCAAGTGGCCGGTCAGCCACCCTCATTTCTGGACTTCTACTTTTGCTGCAACAGAGAATAACAGAGGCAAAGCAATGCATAGTCAAGAAATGTGTGTATTGCCACCCTCCTTATCATCTTTCAAGCTCAAAGGAGTGTAGCTCTTGGCTCTCAAGCCATCAACCAAGCATTTTCAATGCATGATGGCTAGAGAACTAAGCTTGTACAAGGTTAATGAATGCACAAACAAGACCAAAATAACCACCACCCTATCATGCGTGATCAAGGGTGACAGTGACTAAGAAAAGTGGCATATTTCATCACTTTGAGTATGAAACGTCCCATTTTTCTTGTGTTCGGATTAACGTCCAATCCAAATACATGTAATGCAACACAAAGATGCTTATCTTGCGTCTTTTACTTTGTTCATTTTATTTACACATTTTACATTACCGATTAGTCCTTTAACTGATTAAGTCCAAAGTGAGAGTCCTCTAATTGGAAAGAGGGCTAAAGCCACAAGTACCTTGAGCATGAAAGAGGCCTCATGCTGTCGGTAATGAACTCCTGAAGGAATTAAACCATTAGGCATAAGAGCCTCAATTCCACACTCAAGTTAACAAGAGGCTCAAAGCCGCTTTCAAAACAAAGTAAAGAGTGAAGAGTAGAGGGAGGTTGCAGATATTTCAGTGCTAAAATGGCATGCAAAAGGACACCAAAACATGAAAACAACACATGCAAGTCATTCTAAGAGCCTAAAACATTAAGGTAGCAAAGGGGATTGCACCACAACCACACAATACAAACCTCAAAGGGCCAAACCAGCTCAAAATAGAGCTAAAACATGCCAAAACAGTGGCTAAAACATGCTGAGATTTAGGCACAAAAGGCTAGAAAAACATGCTCACATGTTAGCTTGCAAACAAGACTCAAAACACAACTCTCAAAAGCCATGCAAGAGTGAAACAAATGAGCATGTGATAGAGATATATGCACTGAAATTACATGCAAAATGATGCTACAGAAAGCAAGCAACTCATGCAAATCATGTTCAAAGCCTTAAAACAATGAGCTAGTAAAGACCATTACACTATAGCCATGCAATACAAGCCTCAAAGGACTTAACTGGCCCAAAACAGAGTTAAAGTAGGCCAAAATAGTAGCAAAAATATGCTGAAGTGAAGCTAACACAAGCTAGAATAATAAGCTAAACCATTAGGCATGCTAGACTAGTAAACACAATTGCACTACAAGTACAAAAAGCAAGCAACAAATGCTCCAACAAACCCAAAACAGAGTTGAAACATGCAAAAATAGAGCCTAAAACATGCTTGAATTAAGCTAGGTTAAACCACAAAAACATGCTATCATAGGATGCTAACTAGGTATGCAAGTGAGACACAAGGAGGAGAGGCCAACCTCTCCAATTTTGGACTTCAAAACATGCTTTTTACTACTAAAATAACTCTGAATTTCAGTGGTTTAAAGGCCCAAAAATTTTGACTTTAATATGCTAAAAGATGGTGCAAAGGTTTACACAAATAAGCAACAAGAAGGGTAGACAACCCTTTAGCACAAAATGACTTCAAACCAACATGTTAAGGCCCAAAAATTAGAGTTTTTGTAGTTGAAAACTAGGCCAAAAACAGTATAAAGAGATGGCAAAACAAGTATGTACAAAGAGCTTAAATGAGGTAAGTCTTATACCTTTGAAGCACAGCACAAAACAACTACTCTCTTAGGTTCAAACAACCTTCCAATAGCCCAAAATAGGTTCCAAGAGGCCTCAGCTCCAAGGTGGTCCAATTTGGTTAAGAGCTAGTGTGCAAATGTGTAGAGAATTCTAACTTTCAAGCATAAACAAGAGGAGAGAGAGAGAGAGAATTCTAGAGAGAGAGGGAGAAATTTTGTTCCAAAATTTTCTAACCCCTCAAATGGTGGAGAGACCCCCCTATATATAGAAATCCAAGCCAAAGGCTTGCATTCATCCCTCCATACATGTGTATGGAGATGGCCTTCAGTGAACAACAGTTGGCACAGCTGGCAAAGAAACATCTGAAGGAAGGAGAAAAATGGCCGTCGGCCACCTCAACTAGCCGACCGACCACTTCAAGTGGTCGACAAGAGGGAAAAGTGACCGACAAGGGCCCTCCCTCTTCTAGGCAAGATGCACCAAGGTTTGGCCCAAAAACAAGCACAAAACAAAGAGGGTTTAGAGGCTCAAAGACAAGGCGTTCCGCTGAGAACTTCGGCCGCTCAAAATGAGCACAATCAAGCACAATCATTGAGTGCACAAACGATGACGTCTAAGTCTTAAGGTCGGTCAAAAATGGGGTGTCTACAGTGATGTGGAATTGATTCCCATTGATGATGTGGTTGAAGATGGGTCAAAAAGTATAGGGAGGAATCCAAATTCTCACTATACATGGAAAATGTGTAGGAGAGAAGTTGGATAAGAGAATGTGGGTTTGGATTTCTTTTTTAAAATTTGGATATAAAATATAATTTTTTAATTTTTAATTTTTTGTTTTAAATGTGACAATAGAAATAAAATTGATATGATTTTAAAAATTTTAAAGGTAAAATTGAAATTATTTACATTTTGAAATGTAATTAAAAATCAAGGTAAAATATAGAGGCTAAAATTAGAATACAACCTCTAAAACCTACTCTATGGCATCTTATGTAATGATTGTAATTAGGGATGATAACAGATAGATTGGGATAGCTTTTGAGCTCCCTATTCCCAATATTGTAATTAGGGGGTGTTTGTTTTGGAAGGATTGGGCATGGGATTGGACTGTTGTTTGTTTCAAAAGTTTTGCTCTGAATTATTAGTCCCATATTTGTGGGACTATGCTATCTTATGGGGGGGGGGGGGGGAGGTGGGATAGAAAGCATGGGATAACTCATCCCATGTGATTAGCTAATAAAATTACATTTTTGCCATCTGGTATTTAATTATGTATTATATTTAGTAAAATTAAATAAAATTTAAATGTCTCAATTTTAAAATAAAATAATTTTATTTAATTTTTCTTGGATTTTATTTATTTAATTTTTTAAAATAATTTTTTTATAGATATTTTATTGATACTTTATTTTAAATTTTTTAAATATTTTATTTAATTTCATTATTTAAATTTTAATAGATGCTTTATTTTATTTCATTATTTAATTATTATTATTATCTAAAATAAATTCATTTAAAATTTTAATTAAAAAATAACATATATTTTTATTGATATTTAATTTATTTAATTTTTTAAAAATAAATTTATTTAATTGTGAAAAAATAAAATAAAATAAATTTTTATTTAATTTAGCTAAAAATAATTAAAATATTAAAGGTATGTTTAATATTGCTATTACTTAATAAATAATTGAAAAGGATAAAATAGTCATTTGAGCATTTATCTTTCTCCATAATATCCCAAACAAACATTGGATTCACTAAAAATAGTCAAATCCAGACATCTAATTCCATGACTAAATAAACATAGGATACAAATCCAGTCCAACCAAATAGTCCGGGGACAATATATCCTACGACTAATAGTTCAATGGATTACAATCCCTCCTTATCCAGTCCGTCCAAACAAACACACCTTTAGGGATGGTAACAGACAGATCGAGACAGCTTTTGAACTCTCCATCCCCAATCCCCAGTTCTGATTTTTTCCTGATCTCCACGGGCCTCAACTTTTCCCATTTTGTTAGTTAGGTAGTTTTATTTTTATTTATTTATTTTTTTTAAAAAGAATTTATCCATAAATCTTAGAGCAACTCCAATCACACTCTTTATTTTTCACTAGCTAAAGTACAAAAAAAGTACACTCTTTATTTTACCTAATTAGTTTAGCTATTGTGTGTTTCAATCATACTCTTTACTTTAACTAGTCATTCAAACTAATTTAACCAATTTTCAAAATAAAAAGTGTTATATATATCATTGTATTTTTCATACAATGCCACATACGCACCAAATGCTAATATGGTTGCTAATGTGACATTTGCAATAATATTTTTAAAAATAATATATTTTAATATTAGTTTTAAAAATATTACAAAAAATAATTTTGACTAATATTTTATTTCTTTTATAAAATGTATAGTATTTGAATATATACCAACATATGAATTTTGCAGAACCATCTGGAAGGGGAAAGAAGGGGAAAAATAAAAGAAAACAATAAAGAGTTTTAAAAAAATAACAATACAAAGGAAGTTCTTCAATAATTGTAATTTATCAAATTAAGAACCGAAAGAACACAAATTAACTAATAAAAAATATAGCGATCCCAGTTTTGACCCGACACTTGCCGTAGTCCGGACTCGGGTTCATGGTTTCCAAATGTGGTTCATTGCCCTTTTTCTTTATTCTTCCTCAATTTTGGCTTTTGGATTTGTTGAGTGTGTTTGGAACAGGTTGATTGCTTGGTTTTCAAACCTTGTGTTGCCCAGAATTTTGATCCTTCGCTCGAGTGGCCTTTCTTGTGCTCGAGCGGGATTTGCAAACTCTCAGTACTTTGCACGTCTGCAAAAGTACTGGAGGAGTGTTTTCTATGCTCGAGCGGCGTTTCCTACGCTCGAGCGGGTGGGTGCTTGAGCGTCCCTTCTTGTGCTTGAGCAGTTTGTCCGTTGCCTGCAAAAGTGCTGTAGGTGTGTATTCTACACTCGAGTGGAACAACTTATTATGCCTGGTGCTCGAGCGTCAACTCTTGCACTCGAGCGGACTGCGCGTATATCATATCGCAAAAATGACCTTTTACATCACTTTTTTCAGATCTTTTCTTCCCAAAACCTAAAGTTGAGACCCTCTCTCTATATTTACACCTAGATCTAGTGATCTCTACACCCCGTGTGCCTTTATTAAAAAGATAGTGCATCTTAAGAGCTTTGTTTTGGTCCGAATGAAGTTTGATTTCGGTATCTTTGAAGATTCTCCATATTCTTCTTTTCTCTTCTAAGCTTGAGTTAGGGATATTCTAGACATTGATATGATTTTTGGCCTAGTTATTTATTGTTATGTATAAATGGTGGAATATTGGGGATATTTGTGGATGAACCTAGGGTTTGGGTGTGGAATGAAAGAGGGGTCTTCAAATGTAATTGGTAAAAATGGTTTGGGTGTAGATGTAAAGGTTTGTTGTTGAAAAAGGGTTGATTTGGACACTTGAGTTAATATTTGGAAGAATGGGAGTTGTGCCCTAGATGGGTCAATTTGTGGTTTGTGTAAATAAATGAAATTGATTATGGTAACATGGAATTGGATAATTGTTGATATAAATGGTGGAGCCAGATACGTGTTATCTCGCTCTTATGGAAATTTGAATAAATTATCTGTGTTGAAATTTAATAGCTGTTTAGAAATATCGGTATTGGGCTATTGGTGGAGGATAGCTATGATTGTTGTAGAAATTGCATGAGAATTAGGTGAACTGAAACTAATCATTTAATTGGTGTCATTGAACATGACAATACTTTAAATACATTGTATATGTATAATGTTTTTGGAGAAGAAATGGGACGTACTCCATATTTTGGGAGGAGATAGGGGATGGACTCCATTAAAATTAAGTTGGCTGGAGTGTCCAGGGTGAAAGTCCCGAAATCATGTGTATACATGGGTGCCGATCTCATGGACGAAATTTTCATGCAATGGCAAGATTGAAGTGTTTGTATGATGATTGTGTTGATTGAGAGCCATTGAGTTGTAGTCTCAGTTGGGTTATTCAGAGAACTATGAATTTGGCCCATGAATTGAAATGAATTGAATTAACTTGAAATGAATAGATGTGAATGGATTGAGAGGTGAACATCGGTACTGTAAGGTCATGTGGAGAATGAATGTTCTGTCATAGATTTTAAATATACACTTGACAGTTATATCTTCGTTAAACCTCATCTATTGTGTTAGAATTTTTTCTGTTGGGGCTTTGGCTGACCCTACTTGGGAAACCATTTTCAAGTACTGATGACATGCTTCCTCCAAGGACGTAGCTTGGGAGGACCTAGGAGGTAGATGCTCTATTTTGTTGTTTTGTACTTAATGTTTATTTAAGTCGAGTGCTTTATATGTACAGAGCTTAGGACTTTCTCTCTTTGTTGTAACCAAGTAATGTCTTGGAAAAATGTAAGCCCATAAGGCATTTATTTTGTTGATTTTTAACTGATATTACATGCTATAGATTCAGGATGAACATTTATGAATGTATATTGCATGTATTATCTTTTGTACTGCGAACTCTGATGAATGAAAGATATCGTTCTGTTATTACTTCTCTTATGAGTTGGATTTGTAGTATCATTTTGAGGGCATTACAACTTGGTATTAGAGTGCACCGGGTTTGAATACTTTGGGTACGTGGGAAGTGGTTAGTACCACAATGGGTTTATCTCTCTTGTTAAAGATTTAAGTATGGATGATATGTGCTTATATGATAACATGCTTATGTGATTCTATGGGTATGAGATTAAATTTCTAGAATATTGATTGAGTCCACGAGTTCCTAGAAGTATTGTCAGAAGAGCACTTGATCACTGCTGTTTCTAATTGGAACTCTGGCAACGCCGTGGGACGGTCATTATTCGGAAATGAAATTCATATGTGTTTATGTGAATATGTGCTTACGTGAAGTGAATTACTGTCGTCTACCGTATTAGGACGCGAGTGAGTTAGCTTTGGTGCATTTGTAAATGTGCTAATTTCTTTTGTTACCTTTATTAGGATGTCAGGACATGGACACGGTGGTAGACGTGGTAGGCCTAGACGGCAGGAGATGCTAGTACCGGATGATATTCCGGCACAGGAAAAGGGTGTTGGTCCGGCCAACATGGTCGAACCAGTTGGTCAACAGGCCATGGGCGCCTTAGCTCACGAAATGGCTAGAGCATTCTCAGGGCTAAGAATCAAGTCCAGGCCCAAGTAGTTGAGGCAGGGCCATCCTTTCTGAAGCAGGAGTTCTTTCAGTCAAATCCGAATGAGTTTTTGGGGGATCCCAAAGAGCCGCTGAAAGTGTATGAATGACTAGAGCAGATGGTGAAGGCGTTCGAGATGATGGGTATCGAGGACAACTAGTTGAGGGTGACCTTGGCGTCCTTCCAGCTGAAGGGAGATGTGGGTCAGTGGTGGAAGTATGCACGTGGGCACATTGGGGTGACTTGGGAGGTATTCGTTAACGCCTTCCAAGACAAGTTTTTGCCTCCCACAGTTAGGGAGAAGTTGAGAGATCAGTTCTCTAAGTTGGTGCAGCCGAACACACCAGTGGCTGAGTTTGAAGCCATCTTCACTAGCTTGTATAGGTTTGCACCCGAGCTAGTGGCAACTGAGGAACACTGTTGCCTGGAGTTTGACAAGAGGTTGAGGACTAGGCTAATGTTTAAAGTGGTCGTTTCGATGATTAGGGATTACGGATGCCTTATGGAGTCGATGGCTTATCTAGAGACCATGATACAGTTGGAGGAGTGCATGAGGGGCTCTAGGAGGAGCCAGGATGCCCAATGGGACAGTAAGAAGCAGAATTGTCCTAATGCTAAGCAATTCCAGGGAGCATAGTAGAGGTCTACCATTTCAGTACCAAGTTCGGGTTCTGGAAGAGGTGGTCAGGGGGATTTCACTTGTTTCAAGTGTGGTCAATTGGGCCATAAGTTTCCAGCTTGCTCATAGAGAGGGGCAGGGTAACGATCTGCACAGTCTTTGGCTCATTCTCAGAGCCAAAGTCAGGGGAGAGGCTAGCCACTCACTTGTTATTAGTGTGGGCAGGCGGGGTACATGAAGAGGTTTTGCCCACAGTTAGGTGGCACGCCTGGTGCATCTGGTTCGAGGCAGACACAGAACCACCAGCTTGCACAATCAGCACAGGCCTCGAGGGCCAATCAAGGAGCCTCTTCAGCTCAGTCAGTGCATCAGTCTTATGCTTTGAGGGGCAAGTAGGTAGATCAGAGGCCTACAGAGCGTGTATATGCTGTTACCGTGCCAGATCTAGTACCAGCGCCTTCTGTTGTGAGAGGTACTTTTTTGTTTTGCAATTCAGTTGCCAATGTGTTGATTGATACGGGTGCATCTCGTTCATTTATCTCGTCTGCATATGCATCGATTTTGGGGTTAGAGTTGGCTCAGTTAGTATCTCCTATTTGTATGGTGTCCCCTATTGCGGGCGAGATGGTTCTGAATCAAGGGTGTCGGGGTTGTGATATAGAGGTTGCTAATCATTGACTTCCCTTCTCATTTGTATTGATTGATATGTCTTGTTTCGATGTTATATTGGGTATGGACTAGTTGTTTTCATACTGGGCTGTTATAGATTGCTACCGTTAGAGAGTTACTCTACGCACCTTAAGCAGTGATTGTTTTCATTTCTTGGGGGACCGGGTTAGTGGAGTCTTATCACCGGTGTATGATTCGCATGGGCAGGGTGAACTGTTGTCTTCTTGCTAGCTTCTTGAGTGGTGAGTGTGATGAAATTCGGGCTGAGTTGCCAAGGGTGGTTTGTGAATAGCCCGATGTCTTTCCCGAGGACCTTACTAGTTTACCATCTCATCAAGAGATCGAGTTCTCTACTGATTTAGTGCTTGGCACGACACCAATTTCTATGGCACGATATTGGTTTTCACCTGCTAAGTTGAGTGAGTTGAAAGTTGTTAGATATGGGTCTTATCCGCCCTAGTACTTCACCTTAGGGAGCACCGGCTCTCTTTACTAAAAAGAAAGATGGAGCATTGCAACTTTGTATAGATTACCGAAATTGAACCGGGTAACTGTTAAGAACAAGTACCAAATGCCTCGTATAGATGATTTGTTTGATCAGTTAAAGGGCTTGTTGCTTTTTTAAGATAGACCTGAGATCGGGTTATCACTAGTTGAGAGTAAGGGAGGAGGATATCTCGAAGATGGCATTCCATACACAGTATGGCCATTACAAGTTTCTAGTGATGCCTTTTGGGCTAACAAATGCTCCAGCCGTGTTTATGGATTTGATGAACCAGATCTTCCGTGAGTTCCTAGACTGTTTTGTGGTCAACTTTGTGGACGACATCCTGATTTACTCACCCTCTGAGAAGGAACACGAGGAACACTTATGGGTAGTACTTGAGTTACTTAGAGCCCACAAGCTATATGCTAAGTTTGGGAAATGTGAGTTCTGGCTAAAAGAGGTTAAGTTCTTAGGCCATGTGGTATCCGGGAAAAGGGTGACTATAGACTCATCCAAGATAGAGGCAGTTCAAGATTAGGAATGACCTAAGAATGCTTTCGAGATTTGTAATTTCTTGGGGTTGATTGGGTATTATTGCTGATTTGTGAAGGATTTTTCTAGACTAGCCTCACATTTGACTAGATTAACGAGGAAAGGAATTAAGTTTGTGTGGAGTGAGACCTGACAGAAATCATTCTAAGAGCTTAAGGTTAGACTTACCACTGCTCCAATCTTGATTATTTTGGAGAGGGGTTTGGGTTATTCGGTATTTTGTGATGCCTCATGGGAAGGTTTGGGTTGTGTTTTGATGCAAGAGGGAAAAGTAGTGGCCAATGGCTTGTAGCAGTTGAAAACACATGAGAGGAATTACCCTACTTACGACTTAGAGTTAGCGGCAGTGATCTTTGCCTTAAAGTTCTGGAGGCATTACCTTTATGGTGAGAAGTTCGAGTTGTTTTCCGATCACAAAAGCCTGAAGTATCTGTTTACACAAAAAGACTTGAATTTGAGGCAGAGGAGGTGGATGGAGTTCATAGAGGACTATGATTTTGAGTTACATTATCATCCGAGAAAGGCCAATATTGTGGACGACGCTTTGAGTAGGAAGTCAATTAGCAGTGTGGCTTGTATCGCAATTTGAGAGTGGGAGATGTTGGGCACTCTTGGTGAGTTTGACTTGCATCTGGGTAAGTCTGTTGAGTCTGCAGCCTTGTTTTCAATGGTTGCACAACCTACACTTATGAACCGAGTGTTAGAAGCACAGAAGGGTGACCTTGAGATGGAATTCCTCTAGGAGAAGATCTCTAGTGGGAAGGTAGAAAGAGGCATGAGTGTGTATCCTGACCAGAGTGTGAGATACCATGACCACTTGTTCGTGCTAGAGTCTTGCTAAGAGAAAGTACTCCAAGAGCTTCACTATTCACGCCTTGCGGTACATCCAGATGGCACAAAGATGTATCACGACCTTAGTCGCCAGTTTTGGTGGAGGGATATGAAGAAAGATGTGGCGATGTTTGTATCAAGGTGCCTTAGCAAGTGAAGGCTGAACATCAGAGGCCAGCGGATTTGTTACAACTCTTGCCCATAGCCGAGTGAAAATAGGCGCATGTTACGGTAGATTTCGTTGTGGGTCTTCCTAGAACTTAACGGGGCAATGATGCCATTTGGGTGATAGTTGACTGATTGACCAAGTCGGTGCACTTTATACCTATGCGTGTGAGTGACTCAGTAGATTTCCTTGCCGACTTGTATATTCGGGACATAGTGAGGTTGCATGGGATCTCGGTAACGATTGTATTAGATAGAGATTTGCGTTTTACAGCTCGGTTATGGCAGAGCTTACAGGGTGCCTTGGGCACTAGAATGACTTTTAGTACGGTGTATCATCCTCAGACTGACAGGCAGTCAGAGCGTACCATTCAGATTTTAGAAGATATGCTTCAGGATTGTGTCCTTGATTTTGAGGGTTCGTGGGAGAAGCACTTGCCCTTGGTAGAGTTTGCCTATAACAATAGCTTCCAGTCGAGTAT
Organism: Camellia lanceoleosa; assembly: GCA_025200525.1. NCBI lineage: Eukaryota > Viridiplantae > Streptophyta > Magnoliopsida > Ericales > Theaceae > Camellia > Camellia lanceoleosa. The sequence goes on from CM045764.1 coordinate 71,976,312, forward strand.
TGGCACGACACCGTTTGAGGCCTTATATTGCTGACCATGTAGATCTCTAGTGTGTTGGGCTGAGGTGGATGATGCACCCATGTTGGGCCTAGAGTTGGTCCGGGAAACGACGGAGAAAGTTGCACTTATCCGTAAGAGGTTGGTTACGGCCTAAAGTCACCAAAAGAGTTATGTCGACTGTAGAAGGAGGCCCTTTTCTTTTGAGGTACGGGACCATGTGTTCTTGAAAATATCACCTAGGAGGGGGTTGATAAGGTTTGGAAAGAGTGAGAAGTTGTCCCCTCGATTCATTGGGCCTTTTGAGATCCTTGAGCGGATCAGAGAGGTAGCTTACCGTTTGGCATTGCCAGCACAGCTTTCCACAGTCCATGATGTGTTTCCTATTAGTATGCTCTGGAAGTATGAGCCGGATCCATCGCATGTGTTGGTTTGGACCGACTTAGTGGTAGACGAGGACGTCTTGTATAAGGAGAGACCGGTAAGAGTCTTAGATACCCGGGACCTAGTCTTGCAAGGCAAGACAATTCCCTTAGTAAAAGTATTGTGGAAATATCACGGGGTTAAGGAAGCAACTTGGGAGACTGAATTGGAAGTCTGAGAGAAATATTTGGACTTGTTTGTTGGTGCTTGAGCATGTATTGAGATTTTGATTATGTCAAAGAAATGTAATAAGATTGTATATGTTTTAAATTATAAGAACATTGTATATGTTATAGGAGTATGGAAGCATGAATTCAAAATAAGCATTGTATATGTTTTAAGAATATGGAATATGGTGTGTGTTGTATCACTTTTGGGAGCATTTTATATATATTGAGTAAAGTTTGGAGAAAAAAAGAAGGGGTTTGATTTAAACATTGTAAATGTTTTGAGAATTGTAATTGACACGCTTGATACTAGAACTTGTGTATCAAGTTGGTAAACTGGATGACCGGTGAGTGGGTCATGATGTGGAATTAGCTATACTAATATTGTTGTGAATGGATTAATAACGATTTTGAGCTTGATTTGAAATTTTAGGGATGAAATTCCTTAAGAGGGGAGGTTATAGCGATCTTGGTTTTGACCCGACACTTGTGGTAGTCTGGACTCGGGTTTATGGTTTCTGAATGTGGTTTATTGCCTTTTTTCTTTATTCCTCCTCAATTTTGGCTTTTGGACGGGTTGAGTGTGTTTGGAACAAGTTGGTTGCTTGGTTTTCAAACCATGTATTGCCCAGAATTTTGGTCCTCCGCTCGAGCGGGATTTGCAAACTCTCAGTACTTTGCACGTTTGCAAAAGTACTGGAGGGGTGTTTTCTACGCTCGAGCAGCGTTTCCTACGCTCGAGCGCTGCTCGAGCGGGTGGGCGCTCGAGCGTCCCTTCTTGTACTTGAGCGGTTTTTCCGTTGCCTACAAAAGTGCTGGAGGTGTGTATTCTACGCCGAGTAAACTTGGCGCCTTTGCAGTAACAACTTATTGTGCTTGATGCTCGGCGTCAACTCCTCGCCGAAAGAGATCGGCGTATATCATATCGCAAAAATGACCTTTACATCACTTTTTCAGATCTTTTCTTCCCAAAACCTAAAGTTGAGACCCACTCTCTAAGATACTCTCTCCATCTACATTTGCACCAAGATCTATTGATCTTTACACTGTGTGCCTTTATTAAAAAGATAGTGCATCTCAGGAGCTTCTTTTTGGTCTGATTGAAATTTGATTTTGGCGTCTTTGAAGATTCTTCATCTCCTCCTTTGCTCTTCTAAGCTTGATGTAATGACCTAGAAATTTTTTTATTTTTTTTTAAAATAGCCAATGCATAATTTAATTGAGCAAATTTTCGAAATTGATTGCTATGTAAATTCTGTGCAAAAATAGTTCGGTTTTATATTTTTTAAAAATAGTTCCCGATCCTAGAAAATTATGAAATTTTTATATGTTGTTCCCATTTGAGTCTAGCACGTTGGATAAAAATTTCAGAATTAAATGATGATTATTTGTTTTATGAAAATTTACGGATTAATTGGTGTTCAGTTTAATTTATAGCAAAATTTGAAATTGAGTTTTTGGTGTTCGGACTAGGATTTGAGATAAATTTATTGGGACTATTTTAGTATATAATTGGACTATATTTGACATATGGGTGAGACCCATGATTTAGATTTAATTTAATTTGAGTTTGTTTAATGACTCATGTTTAACTGTTTGGTCGTTTTTAATTACATGATTGGTAGTAACCACCTTAGAAGTTGTTATTATTTATTATATAGGATTATAATAAATATTTGATAGTTGATTTTATGGCGTGTACCATATGACGAAAAATTATATATTTTATAAAGAATGAAAATGTGTATATTTGGTAGTGATCAAAATATTATATTTTGTGGTGTACAAAAATATTATATTTTGTGGTGAGAAAAATTATATCATTTTACAATTTATATTACAAAATTTTGAGGTATTATTAAAAAAATTATATTTTTGGGAAAAAATCAAGCTTTGGGAAACAAACCCATGTGGGTGGCCCCCATTTTTGTCCTTGCCATCATTTCCTCGCCTTTCCCTTTTTCCTTCTTCATTTCCTCTTTTCTTTTGCTGAGCAGAGAGCTCAGTTCTCTCTTTCTCTCAACGTCTCTCTCTTTCTGTCTCCCTCTTTATTTCTCCATTGATGCTCAATCTTTGAGCTTGAAATGAGAGTTTTGACAGTGAGATTTTGCCAAAGTGTCGTACATGAAAGTCGGAGAGCTTGTCGTGATCTTCGCAATGGTGATCTCGGATCCATGATCGGGTGATGTTTGCATTTTCAGATTAACTTTTCTTCATATTTGAAGTAGGGACTTTCTTCATATTTTTACATTAAAGTTTTGTTAGGGTTATTTTGAAAAAAATATGTTATTATAAGAGGTATTGCATACATATATTTTTTTCAAATTTTTGTTTGGTAATTTTTGGAAGAAAAATTAGGTTGAAGTGTTAAGAATATTATTATTTTGAAATTGATTTGGAAAAATCATCTTGTGTTGGAAATACTTGTTAAAAATAAAAAAATAAAATAAAATTAATAGTTGTATGAGTTGTATCTACCTCATATCATGGTTATATAATTTATTTTGAAAAAATAATGTCAAAATATTTATCTCATTTTTGAGTTTTGGAATTTATTTTTGAGAAGAAAAATAAATTGATGTTGAGGAATATGGAGTAAATGCTTTAGTAGGAATTATAGAGTTGCTTTGGGATTAAAAACTCTAAAAGTGTTATATTCATGATATTTTATAAAAGATGATATGTTGATGATTAAGTTGTGTTCATTTTTATGAAAATAAAAATGTGAAATGTGCACTTTCAAACTCATAACCTTGAAAATGTTACTATTAGGCATATTTCATAATTTTTGATGTAAATATCATGTTGGTTAAGTAATTTTAGAAAAGTTGTGAAATTGTTTTTGGTAGAGAATTTTGTAAAAATATTACCTCTTCACATAGCTTGGCACGAAAAATGGTTATGTTGAAATATAGTTATGTTTGAGGGATGTGGCATGTGAAATTAGGTTTGGTATTATTAATTTGAATTTTTTTGAATATAATAAACTTACTAATTTAGTGGATTAAATAAGTTTTGGTTAAAAGGTTATATCCATTATGGTTAAAAGTGTGTTATTAAGATTATTCCATAACTTTTGACATAGTAGGATGGAAATGGTAACATTTAATAAGTAGGGATTTCCTTTGAGTTATATATATGTTTTTGCAAGATCTAGATGATTTTCGAAATCATCCTTTGATTTGTTTTGAAATTGATTGTTGACGATTTTTTTTTTTTTTGAAAGTGAGTTTACTTTCTTGTTCCTTTTAAAATAGAAATTGAGGGTTTTGAACTATGAGGATTGAAGAGAGATGCTTTTGGTGATTTTCTTTCAATAAATGAAGATGAGTGGTTTTGGTGAAAAAATCTAGAAATTGGGAGTTTTTAAGAAAGATGTTGACAATCTTTGAAGATGTTATATTTATTTTGTGTGCCAAAATAAATGATGTTTGAAAAATTGTTTATTTATTTACATATATATGATAGTTTTTATGGAATATGAGAATTGTTGAAATTTTTAGAAATTGTTGTTCAAAATGTTGATATAGTCTTGAAGTGACTAAATGGTTGAGATTACTCTAAGTATGAAAATTTTGTTGTCCCATGGATGAATTGGAATAAAAGTATTTATATTCATCTTGAGAAATTATATTGAAATAAGAAATGAGAATTTTGATCACAATGGGAATATTGTGTGGAAGTATTGAAAGTGAAAGAAATATTGCATTGTATTACTAATCATTGCATTGGCATATCAATTTATTTGATAATTATGAGTTTTGAAATTTGATTTGAAAACTTTGCATTGAGAAAGGAATGTTGGGAAACAAGTTTTCATGAAATGATTTTGGGATAATACGGTGGTAAGTCTTAAAAGGTGGTGTATATGATAAGTGTCGAGCCTTCTAGTTAATACTGGCAAAAATGACAAATTGGTAGTACTTCTATAGTCTGCTTACAGACACCAGCCTAGGGATTGAAAGGTGGTGTAGATGATAGGTGTCGAGCCTTCTAGTTAATACTGGTAAAAATGACAAATTGAGTACTCGTATAGTCTACTTGCAGGCACCAGCCTAGGGATTACTTGAGTCGTATTTACCATCTTGGAATTTTATTGAAATTGTTGGATTAATGTGTTTTCAAAATGGCATTGTGCATAAAATTTTCAAAAGATGAGAAAAATATTTTGAGCATGACATGGCATATGCATTCATTTCATAAGGCTGTATAAAATGGATTTAATGAAATGTTTAATTATTTGATTCAATTGATAATGAGATAATTGAATGAATTGAAAAGGATGTCTTGTTGCTATTGAAACATATTTATTTATTTAAGTTAACTTGTTGTGGTTAATTAAAGAAATTGGATTTAAGAGATTATGTAATAAAATCATATGGTTTTAACATGATATGATTTCACATATATGTACGAGTATTTTGGTATCCGTATATCTTCTAATGTTTTAATATGAGATTGCTTGGTGAGCTGGTGGTTGCTCACCTATTGCCTGTATATGTGTACAGGGAATGCTTTTCGAATTTGAAGATCAAACAATGGTTTTTACCATTTCATAAGTGTAATGCAGTGATGGATTATACTACTTCATTTGTTGTTTGGCTGAGTGCTATTTTTTTTTGTAAAGAGTAGTGTCTTATGTTTTATTATAAGCCTCAGGGCATTTCTTTATATTTGTATGTAAATGTCATTGTTGTATAACGAGAGCGAATATGTATATTTAATTATTCATTATTTCATCCAAGGATGAAATGTTATTTGTAAATGGACTTAATTAATGAATATTGGCAAGGTTATCTGAGTAATAAAATACAGGGCGTTACACTTGAGGTAGGGATATTCTACACCTTGATATGATTTTTAGCCTAGTTATTTGTTGTTATGTATAAATGGTGGAATATTGGGGATATTTGTAGATGAACCTAAGGTTTGGATGTGGAATGAAAGAGGGTCTTCAAATGTAATTGGTAAAATGGTTTGGGTGTAGATGTAAAGGTTTGTTGTTGAAAAAGGGTTGATTTGGACACTTGAGTTAATATTTGGAAGAATGAGAGTTGTGCCCTAGATGGGTCAATTTGTGTTTTATATAAATAAATGAAATTGGTTATGGTAACATGGAATTGGATAGTTGTTGATATAAATGGTGGAGCCGAATACGTGTTATCTCGCTCCTATGGAAATTTGAATAAATTATCTATCTTGAAATTTAATATATGTTTAGAAATATCTGTATTAGGCTATCGGTGGAGAATAGCTATGATTGTTGTATAAATTGCATGAGGATTAGGTGAATTGAAACTAATCATTTAATTGGTGTCATTGAACATGATGGTACTTTAAATACATTGTATATGTATAATGTTTTGGGAGAAGAGAGGGGATGTACTCCATGTTTTGGATGGAGATAGGAGATGGACTCCATTAAAATTAAGTTGGCTGGAGTGTTTATGGTGAAAGTCCCGAAATCATATGTATACATGGGTGCCAATCCCGCAGATGAAATTTCCGTATAATGGCAAGATTGAAGTGTTTGTATGATGATTGTGTTAACTGAGAACCATTGAGTTGTAGTCTTAGTTGGGTTATTCGGAGAACTATGAATTTGGCCCATGAATTGAAATGAACTGAATTAACTTAAAATGAATAGATGGGAATGGATTGAGACGTGAACATCGGTACTGTAAGGTCATGTGGAGAATGAATGTTCTGTCATAGATTTTGAATATACACTTGACATTTATATCTTCATTAAACCTCATATATTGTGTTAGAATTTTTTCCATTGGGCTTTGGCTCATTCTACTTGGGAAATCATTTTTAGGTACCGGTAACATGTTTCCTCCAAGGATGCAGCTTGGAAGGACCTAGGAGCTAGATGCTCTATTTTGTTGTTTTGTACTTAATGTTTATCTAAGCCGAGGGCTTTATATATACAGAGCTTATGACTCTCTCTCTTTGTTGTAACCTAGTAATGTCTTGGAAAGATGTAAGCCCGTAGGATATTAATTTTATTAATTTTTAATTGATATTACATGCTATAAATTCAGGATAAACATTTATGAATGTGTATTGCATGTATTATCTTTTGTACTACGAACTCTGATGAAAGAAAGAATATCGTTCTATTATTACTTCTCTTATGAGTAGGATTTGTAGTATAATTTTGAGGGCATTACAAAAAACCTTACAAAGGTCAATGAATAAAATAAGGGGAAAAAAAAATCATAAATAGCAAAGTTAGGAATAAACTTCCAAATAAATAAACTATTTCCAATTCAAGTTGTTACAAATCTCCATGTTGATGCCACAAATGCTCAACTAGGTCTGCTTGGAGTTTAGAATGAGTTTGTCTATCTCTAATGCGATGATGTTTTTGAATGAATTCGTAAAGTTCAGGTGTGCGCTCATGTGACACTGTTGGAGGGAGACTTTCATCAATTGCATCATAATTACAGTCTATATTTTATTCATTTCACTCATCCTCAACAATCATGTTATGCAATATTATACATGCCTTCATAATAACTTTAAGGGTTTCAACTTTCCAAAAACGTGTAGGTCCTCGCACAATTGCAAAACGTGCTTGGAGCACTCCAAATGCTTGTTCGACATCCTTCCTTGCTGACTCTTGAGCTTTAGCAAAATGTATTTGCTTATTGTCTCGTGGAGATGGGATTGTTTTAACGAATGTTGACCACTGAGGATATATACCATCAACGAGATAATATCCCATTGTATAGTCATTTCCATTGATTGCGTAATTAACTTTAGGAGCACGCCCTTAGCAAGGAGAGAAAATACAGAAGAACGTTCTAGCACATTGATGTCGTTATGAGATCCCGGTAATCCAAAAAATGCATGTCATATCCATAGATCATAGGAAGCCACTGCTTCTAAAATAATAGTTGGTTCATGGATGTGACCACAATACATGCCTTTCCATGCAGAGAGGACAATTCTTCCACTTCCAATGCATACAAATCAATGCTCTTCAACATTCCAGGAAACCCACAATTTTTTCCCACCACTAGTAATTTAACAATGTCATCTTTGTTTGGTGTCTTCAAGTACACATCTAAAAAAATTGCAACCACTGCCTTAACAAACCTTTGTAGACTTTCTATTACAGTGCTTTCTCCAATCCTCACATAATCATCTACAGAATCTGCCGCTACTCCATAAGCAAGCATCCTCATAGCAGCCGTCATCTTTTGAAGGGAAGACAGACCAAGAACTCCAGCAACATCTTTTTCTGGGCAAAACAAGGATCATATGCTTCCACCGTAGATAAAATACGAAGAAAGAGACATCGACTCATCCGGAACCTCCTTCTGAATAAATTGGGAGGATATGCAGGAGTTTCAAAGAAGTAATCTTGATAAAGTCTCTTGTGGCCTTGAATTCGATTATGATAAATAACTGCATAACCTTGAATGGAACCATGATTTAATCCCAATCGTCTCTCATTATTTAGTCGCTCTTCTTCTGAAGCAGCTATTGCAAATATCTCCAATTCATTATCAGAATCAGAGTCATCAATAATCATATTCATTACACTATTGAAAGCCATGGAAATTAAAAGAGAAATGAAGGTGAGAGATAAACTACTGAAAATAAATATGAGGTTGTGTTTTGCTTCTTAAGCTTTGCAAGTTCTTGCCTAACAACTTCAATTTTCTACAAAATCAAATTTATAAAACATACCAGACAACTTCAAAAATCAAAACACCAGCAACTTACACAATCTATATTTAATTAATCAACTAATAGAAATGTCCTGTAAATAAGTAACACTTCAATCCAACATACAAGAAGCAATTATATTTAGCCATGGAGTACTTTAGCAAAACAAGAATTCCACTCAGTAATTAATTTACTACTAGTTCAACCATTCAACAATAGGTAGTTCTAAAATAGTTTTAACATATAATAACTAGTTCCAACACAAACTACATAAAAACATAGTTCTCGCCTACAATGGAGAATCAAATCCAATAAATAAAGTCAAAAACATAGTTCCAATAACTAAATCTTTTTTATGAAGTTACAACAACTAAATCTTTTTTGGAGAATTTCCATTTGGCGGCAATGAACATATTCTCGCTTGCAATGAAGGCGACCACTCGTATCTATTGACATTATTTGCTCTTCCTCCTTCAATAGTCCCATTCAGATCTTCTCTTTCTCATTATCAACCTTTTCTTGTTCCGCTTTGCATCCTCTTTTCTCATTATCAATTTTTTCTTGCTCTTGAAAATACGACCTTTCATCCATCTCTATTTTCTTGTCATTCATTTTCTTTCTATCTTCCTTTAAATCCTCTAATAATATGAAAGTAGGAGACCCTCCTTCATTTCCATGATCTTTATTCATTCTTTTATTTAAACGTTCATTTTCAATCTTCTTACCCGGTGGTCATTCCAAGCCTACATTGTCATTATGTGAGGCATCATTGTCCTCTAAATTGATTGAATCCGGTGCACAAGGAGAACAAATGACGGGAGTTGCCACTTTTTGTGGTTTTTGTTTCTTCATGCTATATTCTTCTCGCCATTTTGGTTGATCTCTTAACTCGTGCCAACAATGTTCAAATGGAAATGACGATTTGTACAACTCTTTGTATAATTTCTTCGCATCATGAATCTGAATAATAGATAAAAGAACACTAATTATCATGAGATCAGACAATTCCAACGAAAATAAGTATAAAAATCTCAATGGCATTAATACCTTGTATTTTTCAGTCTTTCCACTTTGATTCAACCTTTGGATTTGGGCGAAGCACCCACTGAACTTATTCGTGGCAAGTTGAATTGCTGACCAACAATTTATTAAAGAAGTTTGACTACGATTACATGAAAACGTTTTGAAATAGTGGAAATACTCCCACACTCTTAACCACTATATGCCTTTGATTTTTGTTCATTTCCTTGCACTGGATATAAGCTAATGTTAAGCCATGCCGATATGACCATATTGTCTTCTTCTGCAGTTGAAGTTGCCACCTCGTTGTGATTTCTTGGTGGTTTCATTTGAGGAGAAATTGGGAAAGATTGATCCCTTGGTCAAAAGGTTCATCCATCAATTCATAGTCACCCCATCATTTATCGTTGGTGTAATATGCACCATTTTGTTGATGATTCATCTATAGACAAGGTAAAGAAAATTATGGCAAGATATATTGGGTTGGAGAATGACTAAGCTTCCCATTGGAAGCAAATTAATTAATAAATGCAGATCATGTAAATTAAAACACTAGTTGTTTTGTGAAAATAAGTTTCAAATAAATAAATAAAATCAAACTTCTATTTTATTTTACTACTAATGTTTATATGGGCAAGTCGATTGGTAGTTGTGTTCAATATCAATTAGAAAGGTTCCATAATATTATTATGTAAACAATAAATATTATTTTGGAGTTAAGTGAAGCATTAGTTTTCAATTGAATCGACAGAGCAGACGACATGCTTCATGGTTTCAACTTTCATAAACAATTGAGCTATGATCCAATTTTATCTAATTTCTAAACACAACAGCTGCACCCATGTGTGTCTCTATGATTTAGAATAAAATTAAAAAGTGTTTTCAACAGTCATACTTGTGTTGCTACAAAAGAACAAAACTATCAATTAGAAAGAAAAGACAAATATCCCAATCTAAACAAGCCTTTGGAGAATTTAGATTTTTGAAGATCCAGACTATTCAAAGCCAAGTATACTATATTCTTGAAGCACCTAGGCCTTAATCTACAAAGTTAAGATTACTCACCCTATCTATGTGACTAATATACCTATAGGTTTCCAAATCAAGAAGTGAAATATATTATTGAACTAAATTGATAATAGATAAGAATGGAACATGAGGTAATGTTCTCAAGTTACTAGATATTTAAAGCTTGGTTCTAATAACTTAGTGCAAGAAATTGGCATGGGTCATGTATATTCTTCAAGGTGGGTCCATGAGAACATGTAGAGTTTTTAAAGAACTATCCATGTTTCTCCCCCACTTTCATTCCCATTCCCAAACTCTTTTTTCACTTTATATTTATAATTTGTATGAATGCCAACAAAAACACATGCCCTTCCCAGTTGCTCCCCTTTTCATTTCATTCCCAAACTCTTTCACTTTATATTAATGATTTGTATGAATGGCAACCAAAAAAAAAATAAAAATGTCCTTTTGTTTATAGGAAGCAAAATAAAATGATCCACAAATATAATTGTTAGTGCATTTTAATGTTTGACTATCTATAAGGTGTATAATTGTTAATAACACATGAGTGCTCGGAGAGTATTTTATAACTACCTTTAAAAGGAAAAAAAAAAGAAAACATTCTCTGAACTTTGCTTAATTTATCTAATAAAAAATAAAATTTGTATTAATGTTGTAGCTGCAAACATACCGTTCATTGATGATGAACCAGAATCATAATTACCTTAATATATTAACTATATTGCCATTATGTTGACCAAACTCATCATTTCATAGTATCACCAAGGTTGTACATTAAAAACTAAGGCCTCAAACTTCATAAGACCATCTATGTACTAAGTTAAAAAATAAATATGTTAAAGTATACACAAAAATTAAAATGGGACTCTTGTTAAAATGTTGGCCATGTAACAGCTCCATGAAAAACTCCAATGGACTAGCTAAGTTAAAATAAAATGAAAATGTGAAAGGCATAAGCATGGGGGAAAAAAAATTAAATGGAGCATACAAGTTTTATAGAGAGAAACCTATTTTGTAGATACAAAGGGAGGGAGAGTGAAGCATTGTCCATATTGTTTCCTCAGAATTATTACTAGAGTTTAATTTTTAAGGCAATATCACAGCCAAATCAATATTCCTTGCAGGAAATCATTTTCCCAACACATTGAGCTATACAATTAGACTCTCTCTCTCTCTCTCTCTCATAGGAGAGAGAAACCTACCTAACCAACGTGTTCATTTGCCACAAAATTTCAGTGAATTGTAGCTCTACGGTCTTTATCTAAGTTCAATAGTGACTGCATCCTAACATCTAACCCCACCATAAGTACTCAATTAATTTGACTACCCCACTGTGATTACTCAAATCAACTGGACCATGATGTTTCTTTCTCTTGTCTCTAACAAGCTTGGCTACACCAAAGTTACCTGATCCTATGTCTCTCAGAATCTCATACCTTTCCATGTTTGTTTATCACCAAACACCCTTCCCTTACAACAATAAAAACTGTTTTCGTTTTCTCACTCACTCACTCTCCCTTCCCTCCTCTCATTCCTTCCTTATATCAATAATCAATTTGTATTTGTTGAGAGCATTCCATTTTGCTTTCAAATCAATAGTTGTGAAGATATTTTCTCTCATCAAGCCTTTCTAAAGTCCAAACCAAAAAATGATTTGCAGGTCCTGATTCATAAACTAATTTTATCTCTATGCCCTGATTGCTGATCATTGAAAGTAAAATTGATAAACTAAACGTCATCTATATTCATGGAAAGGCATTCAATCCCCATTGTGAGGAGTTTTTTTACTTTCATTAAATTAGATGCCTTTGGTAAGTTGGTCTTTCAGACGGGTGTAAATCGTATATTGACATTGTTTTAAATTCGGATGCATAATTTTGGTCTGAACTTTGATGTTTTACATTATATAGAGGAAGATGTGCATTGCATTCAAGTTGTCTATACTCTATACGGCATAAATATGAGATTAAATACGGAATTTTTAATCAGATTGGATGCCTTTAGGGTTGCAGATTGCTTTTCTCGAAGAGAGAGGGTTTATGAGTTGCATAGAAGGGAAAGACAGAGAGATAGAAGGATCCATACCTTGAGGAAGAGGTCAAATGGAAGGAGTTACAAACAACGCTAAAGGAGAAGATCGATTTCGCAGTGAAGGAGCAGATCGATTTTGCAGTGAAGACGAGTTTGGGAGAGCCTTCAATCACTCTCCAATTGAAGCCAAGAAGGAAGGCGAGAGGGAAAATAGGAAGCCCTTTAGCTAGCACATTGGAGTGACAATATTAGGGTAATATTAGCTAAAATAGCTAACAGGATCAATATGCCTCTTCCCTTGGAGTTACTCTTATACGAAGAATGTTAATCCATTTAGCTTAAGAGTTTTCTTATGAACTAATTAGTCTTTTTTATTTTAGAAAATTGCAATTTTTTTTTTTTTGATTTGGTACTATTTGAGTTTAAGTAAATGTCCTTTTGTGATATATTTTTCTAATTTTCTGATTCATTTTTGGGGTGAGAATGGAAAGGCGAGGTGTGAAAGATTATTCTTTAGGAGATTGGTGGCTGGAATGTTGATTGTCGATCATGAACATTTATAGTTCTGTTAGTGTGATTTTTTGGTGTTATATTGAAATGTTATATTAGAGTTGAAAAAAAAAAATACACTAAGAAATTTGTGTGTTACATTGATTGGAGAATATTACATTGGAAAAAAATACAATAGATATACATATTTTTTTGGAATGTTACGTTATTACATTTGAGAAAAGTGCAATAAGAAGTTTTTTAGTATGCTATATTAGAGTCTTATGTTTGAAAAAAGTACACCAGGGAGTTTTTACGTATTACATTGATTGAAGTGTTACATTTGGAAAAAGTACATAAGGAGTTTTGTTTTTTTTTTTTTTTTGAAATGTTATGTTGTTACGCTTTGAGAAAAATACATTAAGGAGTTTTTAAATGTGTTATATTGAAGTGTTACATTTGGGGTTACGCTTAGGATAATCCTAAGGAGTTTTAAGTGTGTTACATTGAAGTGTTATCTTTGGGGTTATGTTTGTGATAGTACACTAAGGAGTTTTTAGTGTGTTACATTGGAGTGTTACGCTTAGAAAAAGTAGGACATTTTTGTGTGTTATATTGATTGAGTGTTACGTTTGAAAAAAGTATACTAAAGAGTTTTTTAGAATATTACGTTATTACGTTTGACAAAAGTACACTAAGAAGTTTTTTAGTGTGCTACATTGAGTGTTACGCTTTTAAAGTGTTACGCTTGTGAAAAGTACACTAAAGAGTTTTCTTAAGTGTTACGTTTAGCAATTTCAACATTATGACAAAACCCACATTTATCCTTCAACACACAACATGCGTACGTTTATGTTTGGCCCTTTATGTAATTCAAACTGAAATGAGACCTTTGGGTCGATAAAATGAAAAAGAAAGAAAGAGGACAAAACAGTCCATAAGATCACTATTTGAAATTTATTGATTCTCCACTCATTTTTTTAAACTCAACAAAACAACCAAAACATAACAAATTAATTAATTAACAAGCTTATTTTAAAGGAATTGAATTTATAATCTTCGAACAATCAAATAAGTTAGTATGATAAAATTGAAAATTAACTATGCAAAAAACACATTATAAATTATAAGATACTAAAATACGGTAAAATTAAAATTAAAGTTGAAATTAAATAAAAAGGATAAATAATATTTTTCATCTCTATTGTCTAATTCAAATTTTACAGTCCATATTGTTTTAATTTGAATAATTGTCAAGAAATAATTTTTTTTATTTTTATATGTAGGTTATTATGAGTTAATTTACATGCACCAAACTATCTCTTTATAGTCTAAACAAGCCTTCCAAAACAGAATTTACCCTGTGATTCATGGCCGCAAGAATTTTTACTAATGACAGAAGTCAAATCTAAAACTTAAAGGGAACAAACCTCCAAATAATGGGAGCGCACCGAGAGATGATATGATGCTATGATTGAATATATTGCCTTGCAAATTAAGCACCTTCAGCTTGCTTAAGACAGGTAATCTTTCAAAACATGAAAAAAAGAAAAAGAAATAAACAAGTCAATTTTCATTTCAAAACACCACTATCCTCATAACTAAAAAGGAAATACAAAAATTGATATGAAATCCATTTTATTAAAATAAAAAAGAGATAAATGCACAAATAGTTCTTATCATTTTAATTCTTAATATTTCAATCCATCAATTGGTCTCCAACCTATTAATTTTTTTCATTAAATATTCTTTACCTCCGTATCTGTTTATCATTCAAATCATCTATGGCACTGAATAAGTTGGAGATTAAATTGATATAATTAAAATATCAGGTACCAAAATAACATAAATCACATATTTGGGACTGATTAGATTTTCTGGTTTGGCTAATGAATAAATTTGGTTTTACAAAAATATCCAATTACTTCTGTTGTCAATTGTAGATGAAAATGAAAGTAGAGATTATTTAATGACAAAATTAATAATTGGGGCTAAATTGACACATTTGAAATGTTAGGGACTAAAATAATGTAAGACACATGCTTTGGGGACCATATGTGTAATTATAACTCAAATAAAAAATAAAAAAACCACAAAATACATAATTTCATCACAAATTAACGTAAGAAAATGTCTAAAATTTTGTGATTGATGTTACAAAAGTATGTGACTTGATTACAATATTTTTCATTAATCTAATTTGAAGTGAGATTACACATTTTGTGATTGATATTACCAAATTTTATGATAAAATTATGCTAATTTGTGATAGGCTTTCCGGTATTGTTAACATATCTGAATGCGTTGTAAAACCATCAAGCATATTAAAACTAAAATCCAGCCTCCAAGTTAATCAAATGTTTGAGATCCGCCACAAGTCAAGAAAATGTGAGTATCCGGCTCCGTTTGGTGGAGCTTTCAAAATATAGTTTTACATTCACTTTTGAGTGTGGTGTTTGTTTAGCGTTTTCAAAAAATAATTCCACACTCACTTTTGAAAACTCTTTCCAAGGTGGAAAAATTTGGGGTAGCCGGACGTCATACCAGATGTCCCACCAGTTGTTCAGCCGATTGACCGAAACAGTGTTCGGTGTTTTTTTTTTTTGCACCCGTTATTTTTATATTCCAATATATATATATATATATTTGTGAATTTTTTTTATGAGCTTTGAATAGAATTTTGAATTGTGTGTTTTGTTATGAGTTGTAAGTTTTTGTATCAAATATCATATGTCACATTACTCAATTCAAACTCAATTTAACACTCTATTCAAAAACCATAACCAAACAAATTTTCTATACTCAAATCATAATTTCACAATTCACAAACTCAAAATACAACTCTATTATCAAATCATAATTTCTAAAACTCTACCAAAACGTAAGAAAATGTCTAAAATTTTGTGGTTGATGTTACAAAAGTTTGTGACTTGATTACAATATTTTTGTAGCGAGATTACGCATTTTGTGATTGCTATTACAAAATTTTATGATAAAATTATGCTAATTTGTGATAGGCTTTCCGGTATTGTTAACATACCTGAATGCATTGTAAAACCATCAAGCATATTAAAACTAAAATCCAGCTCCTCAAAGTTAATCAAATGTTTGAGATTTGGTCACAAGTCAAGAAAACGAGAGTATAAGTTTTTCAAATCTTGCAGTACAGTCTCTCGAATTCTTAGTTGAGATTGGAAAGAGATAACTTTTAAACTCACCATCAATATTGATAGTTCCCCCCAAGTTGTTACCACCTAGATATAAAGACTTAAGAGATGTAAACCCGCCCAAAGTTGAAACGATACTGTTATCGAACTTATTGCCTTTCAAATCAAGCAATTGCAAGTTGCTCAGCCTTGCTGGCTTCTCAAAACCTATAACACAGTCAACAATATATATATATCATTATTAGTCACAAAACACAACATAACTTTTGTAAACATTATCTGAAAGCAAACAATAAAAAAAAACCTTCATTATTCTTGTTAGAAATGGTTTGGAAAAATCAATTTTTTCCTTAATTTTGGTCTAATTTTTAGGTGGGACCCATGTGTTAAAGTTGGCGGGTCTAAGTAGTAACGTGTTCTATGCAGCATTTTAATTCACATAATATATTTGGTTGCTCAAAACCATTATCAGGTGAACGAGAAATTGAAGCCAAAGTGAGCTCCATGGAAATGGTGTTTTTGATGAAATTTCCATTAAGGTTTGAAATAAGGCTTGTCCTACATTGCTTTGGGAGGCAACCTTGGTGTGGGTTTATAAGGCTTGGGTTTGGAACTTGGGTTTGGCTCCAAGGGGCACTCAAGTTTTGTAGAGGGAGAGGTTATGGGCAAAGTGAGTTAGACCCATTGGAGCCAAAATAAACACGTGTGCCGCCGTCCGTCCTACCAGGATGGGCTGGGCTTAGATATGGGTGCGTGGTGTGGGGTTGGGCTTGTTCGGCCAAATACTTATCTTTTTGGGCCAAAAACATTTGAATTTATTTTATTTTTTGGCAAATTAAAATCTGTCCAATTTTTTCCCACCCAAACAGATGCATATCTGTTTAAAATTTAAACCCTACAGGTTCTAATCTGTTTGAAATTAAACCAAACAGATTCAATATCTATTTAAAATTCAAACCAAACAGTGCCTTATCTATTCAAATAGTGTGGAACATGTTCTGTACCTATTCAAATAGGTTTTGTATCTGTTAATTCAAATAGGACAGGTACCATACCTGTTGAATTCAAAATTGAAAAGCCACCATTGCACCTATAAATGGACAAGTCCCTCATTTGGTTTTTTATTCAGAAAATTTGTTCTTTCCTCTGCCATTACTCTCTGCATTTTGCTGCATTTAATTTTCTTGTGAGAAAGAGTATAAACACAAAGTGTTCATTGTGTGAATAATTTGTAGTCATGCTATTATTTGTTGTTGATCATTTTATCTCGGGAGATAGATGTCCACAATCTAAAAGCACCATGGAGATGACGAATTTGTCTTAAGGACACAGTTTTAAACACTGGACTTGATCAAAAATTTGTTCGAGAAAATAATAACGTAAGGGCCTTGATTACTTTTCTGTTTAATTATTATTTTTTTTGTTTGAGATTTTGATTTTGTTTTTGTAAAAAATAAAAATTTGTTTGTTATTTTTTATTTTATACACTTTGATTTTTGTAATCAAACAAATTTCTCTCATTTTCTTTTATTTCTTCGTTCTGCTTTGTTATTAAGTACACAAATGTAATTTATTCTAATACAAAGGAAGATTGTCCAACAATCTTAAGACAGACTTTCATTTTCTGTGTCTTCATTATATTAATTTTCTGTGCTTTTACAAAGTGATATTCTAGTTAGAAAATACAAATAGCAGTCATATACTGTTTGAGAAATAGTTGTAATATACTGTTTATTTTCTTTGACAACTAATAGTAATATACTGGTGTCATTAACAATTTTAGAATATTAATTTATGTAGTAGTATTACAGAAAATTATTGTGTAGTATTTTATTTTCTTGGTTTTAGTAACTAGAAAAATAAAATTATTTTGTGTTATAATTTATTTTCTGGTTTGAGTAACTAGAAAATTAATTTGGCTTTGGTTTTTTTTTTTGATTTTTGTAATCAGATATTATGGCTACTGCAATTGAAAGTGGTACTCCAATTATTACAACGACTCCGGTCCCTATCCAGAACCATGTTCAAGTTCTAATAAATCATAGAGAAAAATCAGAAAAATGTAGTGGCACTGAGTTTAAGAAATGTAGCAGAAAATGCTGTTCTATCTTACAACTCATAATCGCCCGCTTCCCATGAAGAGGCTCCAATACTTAAAGAGGGTGAAAGTGATCGCAAGTTGCTATCACAGAGATGCCTCGAAACATTATGATTTTCTCGTGCGTAAACTACATCCTCAATAGCCTAGACAACATGTTGTATAATGTTTACAATGCTCTGAAAACAACAATAGAGTTGTGGGATTCTTTGGAGAACAAAATACAAGATAGAGGATGCCAGCACAAAGAAATTTGTCGTTGGTAAATTTCTGGACTTTGTTATGGCAGACTCTCAAATGGTAATTTCTCAAGTTCAAAGTTTTCAATTAATTTTGCATTATATTCATGTTGAGGGTATGTCTCTGAGCGAGTGTTTTCAAGTCACTGCGTTAGTGGAAAAATTACCACTGGTTTGGAAAGATTTCAAAAATTATTTAAAACATAAACGCAAGGAGATGACCATGGATGAACTAATTGTAATACCAAGATTGAGGAAGATAATCGAAAGGCTAAAAAGAGGAATGGTAAAAATCTCATTGAGTCCAAGGCTAATGTGGTTGAACATGTGTCCAAACCACATAACAAAAAGAGAAAATTTGCTAGAGATGGTGCAAAATAAGGCGACAACAATGGCAATAAAAAGTTCAAAGGTAGATGCTATAATCGTGGCAAAACTGGACATCATGCGTCTGATTGCCGATGCCCTAAGAAGGATCACGAAAGTACAAGCAAGAAAACTACCTGTCATGACCCGAACCCGCCCCTATGGGTTAAGGACATAACCGGCCAGTAATCCTGTGATTACCTACGGCCTTAGACCAAAACAGACATAACTCGTCAGAGTAAAGAGGCCAAATGGAAGCAAAAATTTAAAACTTTGTCCATAGAGCCGTGCTTATATGCACATCAAACAAACCATACCCATATACGTTAATAACCCACATCAAAAGTACAGTAGCATAAACTTCTTTACAGACAGGATCATCTAAACTGAGCCAACCCATAACAGACTATATACAAATATACACAAAGTCCTTGCCAACAAGACAAAATGTAAATGCATAACGAAATGGCAAGGATGGGTCTCGTGCGTGAGACACAAGGTTGACTCTCCAAAACTCGTGTTGTTCATGGCAGGCTTCACTGGGGCTGGGTTTGGATTTCTCTTGGCTCACCTACAAACACATGAATGAGCATGAGCAATAGCCCAGTGAATAATATCAAATACAGAAGTTACATAACAATGTAGAACAACAGGTTCCAAACGGCCTTGGGCCCAATTCAAATTTCTATTTAACGGATATATAACTATACGAATTTCAAATCAAGCGACTTGTAGTTTCAACATTCTGGCCTTTGGCCCATTCAGATTTCCATTCATGTCAAAACGGCCTTCGGCCCACTCATTTATGTCAAAACGGCTTTCGGCTCGATCATTAATGTCAAAACGGCCTTCGGCCTGTTCATTCTTGTCAAACGGCCTTCGGCCCACTCATTCATGTCAAAACGACCTTCGGCCCATTCATATAAGTCAAAACGACCTTTGGTCCATTCATATATGTGAAAACGACCTTCGATCCGTTCATTTCTATCAAAACGACCTTCGGTCTATTCAATTCTATCAAAATGACCTTTGGTCCATTTATGTTTATCAAAATGACCTTTGGTCCATTTATGTTTATCAAAACGACCTTCGGTCCATTCATTTATTCATGTCAGACTTTTGTCCAAAATCCCAATTAGCAACTCATAAAGCTTACACGGGAATAAACAATTGGTCATTCACAAGCATTCAATATCGATATTACTCACAAAGGATCGCGTGGATTTGCCCCGAGCTTGACCTACACATCACATAACACGTATGGGTCACAAATAATGCAATCCGTTCTAAATTCACATTTTCCTCTTTAGGCTTCATTCTTATCTCTTTAACTCAATTACAATGCTCAATGTATGCCTAAGAGTGCTTACAGGTGAAAGGGAACGGAAAAACATAACACAGAATGCATTTTCAAAATTTTAGAAAACAGGGTCCCCGCTCGAGCGTGGACTTCCCCGCCCGAGCGTACCTTATAGGCCTGCAAAAGTGCTGGTTGCATCAAAAATACGCTCAAGCGTGAAATAGAGCGCTTGAGCGGAAGTCTTGTCAAAATAGCTCCCCCGCTCGAGCGTGAATTACCCCGCTCGAGTGGACATCAAGTTTGCGAAAGTACTGAGCACGATTTCACTCGAAGCGGTGTTTCCCGGCCGAAGGACCTCAAAATCTCGAAAACCGTAATTGTGTTCTTAAGCTTCATTTTGACTTTTAGCGAACAATTCATGCATGGTATGTCGCACATTACTCATAGACATGTACTAACATGGTACAAGCATAAATTACAACATATTGAAGCTCAATTTCATAATTAAATCACATGCATGGCTTAATTTAACTCAAACTCAATTCCATCATACACATTCATGTATTCAAAGCTCCTATCTTTAATTATTCAAACATGCAGGCTAATCTTGACTTCATTTCTATTCCAAATAATGCAAATGGTGTTCATCCTCATGGAACACAACAAAAACATGCTTGCATGTATGATTCAACACTCATATTTCCATATTCAACTTCATACATGCTTGATTATGCAAAATCACGGTGATCCTACACATGCATGTGCACATTGGCTTCAAATTCATCAATTATAGCACAACTCTTGTTCTTGATCACCAATTAATCTTTAATTCACAAAATCACAAGTTCAATCTCATGAATTTACTCACTTAGGAGCTTAAACATCCAAGCTCTAGCCAAATCTTGAGCTTAATCCCCAAATTCCCAAGCTTGAGCCAAAAATTACACAATTCTCTCATTCTCTCTCTCTATAGCCAGTTCTCTCTCTATTTTGAGTCCCAAATTTAGCCAAATGAAGTGAAGTAGAGAGGATGGAGAGTGTAGTGACTTCACAACAAAATCCACTAAGGCCAATATAATATTAATAAGGTAATTGGGCTCTAATTCATCAATTTAATCAATTAAATCTGACCCGAATCAATTTTCAATTAAATTTCACCGTAGGTTCTAAAAATTATGCCAATCACAATGGCGTAATCAATTTTGAGTTCTGTGGCCGATAAGGCCTCCAATTTAATTTTCAAAGCAGATTATTCAAACAGATATTCCTACGTTGAACAGATAGAAGTTCAAGGCCGCATATTTTCACACAATGACACACAAAATCATACTAAACACATAATTATACTCATATTAAGGACCAATTAACATATTACGAAACAGGGGTATCACAGTCTTCCCCCCTTTAGGAAGTTTGGTCCTCCAAACTTAATTCACCTTTAGTCGAGGACAATTCGGAATACCTTTCATTCAAAGATCCCAATCCCTTTCGATAGTTATTTGCTTTGTCTCAAAATCAGGCAACACTCTGTTCTCAATCAGTCAGAGACTTACCCTTTTCTCCATACAAGGCTTGTATGGTGTCAAACTAAAACTAGAGTATGAGCTGTTATTGTAAGCAAAGTCTGCCAATGATGGATAGATCTTTCCAACTTCCCTGAAAAATCTAACACAGATATTCGGAGCATTCCTCTCAAAATTTGGAAAGTTCTTTCTGATTATACATCAATTTGAGGATGGAAAACAGTGCTGACTCACAATTTAGTTCCTATTGCCTCTTGAAGGCTTGTTAGAATTCAAACACATTTTAGGATTCCTGTCTAAAACAGTAGATACTGGAGCCCCATGCAAACGAGCAATCTTATTGATGTAAACAATGGCTAGTCTACAAACATCACACAAAAATTTTACAGGGAGGAAATGAGTAAACTTAGTAATTCCACATACAACAACCCAAACGGGATTTATACCTTGGGTGCTCAAGGTAGCCCCACAATGAAATTCGTAGCCCCATATTCCTATTTCCATTACAAAATAGAGAGAGGTTGAAGTAGTTCTGTCACTATTTGATATTCAACTTCAACCTGCTGGCACCGAAAAATATTCAGACACAAATTCACTAATTGCCCCCTTCATGGTAGGTACCAACAAATTTATTTCAGATGCCAGCTAACTTTATCACAGAAGTTCGAACTATTCCCTTGTCACAAAAGTTCAATTCATTCTTCAATAATTCCACAATTCACAATCCGATCTGGTATTTAGTTCAACGACTCCTCACAGTTATCCAAGGTCAATCAAAAGTTTCCAGGAATTCAAAGTGGATCCGGACATTGATCTCCGAGTCAACTAGGATAATGACGAAGCAATCAACCACACGACATACGTAACTCATATACCCCCATAGTACCAATTGTAAAGCACAATAACACCGATGCAATCAACTTCTAACAGAATACACGTGTTCTCAATTCATTCAACAATTTACAGTTTGCAATTCGGTTCAATATTCAATTCCCTGTTCCATCGAGTCTTTCTATATTATCTGATAGTTGTCAAAAGGATGAGGTAATTCATATATTAATTCCTATGGCCAAAGATATTATCGTAAAGCTTAGTCATATGTTGAACACAATTTACACATCTTCAGAACCCCAATTGTAGAATATAATGGCACTGAGCAGTTATTTACACAAGGCGTACTGAATTCACACACCTCAGGATAATCAAGGTTTTTCAAAGCTTCTTGGATGTTTATAACATCTACATAATACCAAAGGATGACATTCGCATCAAACAAAGGAACAATCGCTCTGAGCTAAAGCACACCTGCTCCCAACCGCTTGCGGGTCGATTCGAGATCGATTAGACAAACCCACCCGCATAAGACCGCTGGTGGCAAAAGAGGTATCTCAACAAAAGTGCTACATAGGCTTAGTGTCTCCTAGCACGAAGGATGTCCCATGAATGTCATCAAAACAAACATAATACCACTTACTATAACCTCGATTTCCCAAAATTCGATAACACCAAGGCATACATGAAACATATTCGATTAATCGAGGGCAAATATTTAGCATCAAGTATAATCAAATCAATCCGCCATCGGTTTCTATATCGCCAAATAAGCTTAAAATATGACAATTCGTAGCATCATTCCTTAAGACACCCAATTATAGGATTTGTACAACTTTGTTCATTTATAACACTTATGCCCCAATTGTTGAAGGCCTTCTCAATGGTGTGCATGGTTAGATCAATCTGTTGATAGCCACAAAAGATCTTTCAAACAAGTCAAGCATTCCAAACGAATTCAAGTTTTGGGTCTATTAGTTTTTCTGCCAAGAATAATCTGGCTATTTATTCATGACAATTTGTGATCTCCCCTTAACAAAATCAAATCAAATAGAAATTCTCATCAAATCAACCCAAGCAAGGGTCTTATCTGATTAAATCAAACAAAGGTTCTATCAAATTATATCCAATGAGGGTTCTATTAGGTCAAATCAGACAAAGGTTCTATCGGATTGAATCAGATAAAAGTTTTCTCAAGTAGGGTACATTCAGTTCTGTAAGGCATACTCCATTTGCTTAGGTACATGGTTGATAGTTTCACAACTATCCTAAGTTTATCAATTCTCAAAGTCGTATTAGAATTATTCATCACAACTGTTCACATCAAAGTATTTCAAGTCATGTACAATATGACATTGATTACATAAATTCGGGGGTAGTTGCATAAACATGCAGTTATTCAGATTAGGAGGTATGTACCATGATCAATACAGTAATTCCCAACAAGTCTTATATGCAATATATGGTGTACAGTAACACATTAAACAGAGTTCCTTGGTTGTACATAAAATAGGGTCTGTTACACAAAAGTTCCAAATTATTCACATAATCCAGTCAATTTTCTACCAATCAAGATACGTGATCTTGCAATTCATAGAGTTCGCTATTTGGGGTGCTCAACTCAGTCATACAATCACAGGGTCATGATTCCAGTGGTTTGGTAATTGAAGACAGTAACATAACAAATCACCCTGAGCATAGGTTTAGATGTACATGTGCATGTGCAGAGTTAATCGATATCCCAATACATATTTCACAAATTTCCCAAATGGAGCATATACATTCAATGAATACGGTCTCGATCTTGTGGGTCTAACCAAGCTAGATACACATGCAGCAAATACGAAAGAATATGCTGATCCGAATCAAATAATATCCCAAGCAAAGACGTACACATGTACTAATTCAAAACCAATCAACACATAGGCATTCGTTTATAAACGATATAGATACCTGGGATAACGGTCACAGTATTCTGAGTGCTTTCTGATACGAGTGCAATTACTCTATCTTGATTAGCAATTCCCACCATTGGTACGAATTTGGCTGAGGCAGAAGATTTATTCACATTTTGTTTAGTTCGGGGGCAGTTCTTTACTATACGGTCCATTTCACCACACCTATAACAAACCCCAGAAATCCAAATACAAACTCCTCAATGTTTCTTACACTGGTGGTGGCGAAGGTTCTTGCCGTAGTGGCAACTGGCACTGTTGTCTTAAGATTCCTGCCATTTCTTGTACTATTCTTTCCAATCTATCAAATCGGGCTGTGGAGGAGTCCGCCAACTCATATGCCCTTACCTTATCCATCCCTTGCACAAACTCTTATTATACCTTGCCAATTACTGGGATGCTCAATACAAAACAAACACAGATACTCATGGGTACATTCGCACATTGTTATATTCTCATTTTATGTATCGTCAAGACACAATTAATCACATACGTGATAGATGATTGCATACTTATCAGACATCGCATGCTGACACTTACTAAATAACTATAAACCTAAATCATATTCATATAAACACCCATTTGCAGAATCGAATGCACATAGACAATTTTTCATGATTCATGTGTTCCTGTATGTGCATTATAACAAAACAAACTTGTTGTACACATTAGCGTAACAGTTCATATCTCAAATTCAAATCATGTGGGGTACTTCCTTTAGCATAACATATCATGTTGGTCAAGCATATGAAGTTCCGTAATGGAACCTCTGGCACTGGTAACATATCTCATACATAGGTCACGGTATTGTTTCCCCCGGGTGAGGGCCTGTGCCACGGTATTATTTCCCCCAGGCTAGGGCCTCATGACCAAGCCGCAGTATTATGTCCCCTGGGCAAGGGCCTCTGCTAAGGACACCACAATTACGTTCAAGGAAAATTTGGACAATCATTCCTTTATACAAACATAGCATTTCAGGGAACTTGTCCTTTCATATCATCAGAAGATAATTAAAGTTAAATATAACTTTACAGAGTTATTACCATTTGATTAAACTTGCATTATACTTTATACAAAAGATACATGAGTATGCATACACTAGAAAGCATACACATTCAAACAATTTGCAATGCTTAATCACCAACTTATAATATATATTCATTCATTAAACATTTAAGCGTATTCTTGATACTTTCAATTTCACACTTATCATATGAATGCATCCTAGATCTTTTCTAGATGCTTATTGCTCTTTCGGACAAGTGTGAGTTATTAACTCGTGCTCTGATACCACTCTGTCATGATCCGAACCCGCCCTTATGGGTTAAGGACATAACCGGCCAGTAATCCTGTGATTACCTACGGCCTCAGACCAAAATAGACATAACTCGTCAGAGTAAAGGGGCCAAACGGAAGCAAAAATTTAAAACTTTGTCCATAGAGCCGTGCTTATATGCACATCAAACAAACCATACCCATATATGTTAATAACCCATATCAAAAGTACAGTAGCATAAACTTCTTTACAGACAGGATCATCTAAACTGAGCCAACCCATAACAGACTATATACAAATATACACAAAGTCCTTGCCAACAAGACAAAACGTAAATGCATAACGAAATGGCAAGCATGGGTCTCATGCGTGAGACACAAGGCTGACTCTCCAAAACTCGTGTTGTTCATGGCAGACTTCACTGGGGCTGGGTTTGGACTTCTCTTGGCTCACCTACAAACACATGAATGAGCGTGAGCGATGTTTCGCTGAATAATATCAAATACAGAAGTTACATAACAATGTAGAACAACAAGTTCCAAACGGCCTTGGGCCCAATTCATATTTCTATTTAACAGATATATAACTATACGAATTTCAAATCAAGTGACTTGTAGTTTCAACATTCTGGCCTTTGGCCCATTCAGATTTCCATTCATGTCAAAACGGCCTTCGGCCCACTCATTTATGTCAAAACGGCTTTACCCGATCATTTGAGGTTAAAACGCCTTCGCCTGCTCATTCTATCAAACGGCCTTCGCCCACTCATTCATAAGCCAAAATGGCCTTCGCCCACTCATTCATGTCAAAAGACCTTCGTCCATTCATATAAGTCAAAACGACCTTTGGTCCATTCATATATGTCAAAACGACCTTCTATCCGCTCATTTTATCAAAACGACCTTCTGCCTATTCAATTCTATCAAAATGACCTTTGGTCCATTTATGTTTATCAAAACAACCTTCGTCCATTCATTTATTCATGTCGACTTTTGTCCACAATCCCAATTAGCAACTCATAAAGCTTATACGAAATAAACAATTGACATTCACAAGCATTCAATATCGATATTACTCACAAAGGAGCGCTTGTGGATTTGCCCTCGAGCTTGACCATACACATCACATAACACGATGGGTCACAAATAATTCAATCCGCTCTAAATTTACATTTTCCTCTTTAGGCTTCATTCTTATCTCTTTAACTCAATTACAATGCTCAATGTATGCCTAAGAGTGCTTACAAGTGAAAGGAACGGAAAAACGTAACACATAATGCATTTTCAAAATTTCGAAAATAGGTCCCCGCTGAGCGTGACTTCGCCGAGCATACCCTATAGGCTTGCAAAAGTGTCGTTGCATCAAAAATACGCCAAGCGTGAAATAGGGCGCCCAAATGAAGTCTTGTCAAATAGCTTCTCCGCCGAAGGTGAAATACCCCGCCGAGCGACATCAAGTCTGCAAAGTATCGAGCACGATTTCCGCCGAGCGGTAGGTTTCCGCTTGAGCGACCTCAAAATCTCGAAAACCTGCATTGTGTTCTTGAGCTTCATTTCGACTTTCAACCAACAATTCATGCATGGTATGGCTCACATTACTCATAGACATGTACTAACATGGTACAAGCATAAATTACAACATATTGAAGCTCAATTTCATAATTAAATCACATGCATGGCTTAATTTAACTCAAACCCAATTCCATCATACACATTCATGTATTCAAAGCTCCTATCTTTAATTATTCAAACATGCATGCTAATCTTGACTTCATTTCTATTCCAAATAATGCAAATGGTGTTTATCCTCATGGAACACAACAAAAACATGCTTGCATGTATGATTCAACACTCATATTTCCATATTCAACTTCATACATGCTTGATTATGCAAAATCATGGTGATCCTACACATGCACGTACACATTAGCTTCAAATTCATCAATTATAGCACAACTCTTGTTCTTGATCACCAATTAATCTTTAATTCACAAAATCACAAGTTCAAGCTCATGAATTTACTCACCTAGGAGCCTTAAACATCCAAGCTCTAGCCAAATCTTGAGCTTAATCCCCAAATTCCCAAGCTTGAGCCAAAATTACACAATTCTCTCATTCTCTCTCTATAGCCTGCTCTCTTTATTTTGAGTCCCAAATTCAGCCAAATGAAGTGAATAAGAGAGGATGGAGAGTGTAGTGACTTAACAACAAAACCCACTAAGGCCAATATAATATTAATAAGGTAATTGGGCTCTAATTCATCAATTTAATCGATTAAATCTGACTCGAATCAATTTTCAATTAAATTTCACTGTAGGTTCTAAAAATTATGCCAATCACAATGGCGTAATCAATTTCGGGTTCTGTGGCCGATTAGGCCTCCAATTTAATTTCCAAAGGAGATTATACAAACAAATATTCCTACGGTGAACAGATAGAAGTTCACAGCCGCATATTTTCACATAATGGCATACAAAATCATACTAAACACATAATTATACTCATATTAAGGACCAATTAACATATTACTTAATGTGTATCACACTACCAGTCAAGCCAATATGACAGAACTTGATTACATCTCTGACAGTGTGAATGCCATAAATCTCTCTGCTGTGGTGTCTGAGTCTAATGTGGTTGGAAATCCCAAAGAGTGGTGGGTTGACACTGGGGCAACTCGACACATTTGCGCGGACAAGAAGATGTTCACTACTTATAATGAGGCTGCAAATGGTGAGCAACTATTCATAGGAAATTCATCTACTTTTATTGTGGCCGACAAGGAAAGTTGTTTTGAAGATGACATCGCTGAAGGAACTTACCCTCAACAACGGCTACATGTACCGTATATCCAAAGAATTTAGTTTCGGTTCTTGTTAAGTAAGAATGGTTTTAGGCTTGTTTTTGAATCGATAAATTTGTATTAACAAAGAATGGTATGTATGTTGGTAAGGGATACATGAGTGATGGCCTCTTTAAGTTTAATGTAATGACGGTTTTACTAAAACTTGTTATTAGTAAGAATAACAGATCTTTTGCTTATATTCTTGAGTCAAATTTATGGCATGGTAGATTAGGACATGTGAATTTTGATGCTTTATGAGACTAATTGGTTTGGATTATATACCAAAGTTTGAATTGATCCTAGTCACAAATGTGACATTTGTAGAAGCTTAAACTAACTAAGGCTCCATTTAAATCGTTGAAAGAAAAACCAAACCTCTAGAATTGATTCATACAGATGTATGTGATCTTAAATTTGTTCAAACTAGAGGAGGAAAAAGTATTTCATAACATTTATCGATGATTGCACAAGATATTGTTATGTATATTTACTTAGAAGTAAAGATGAAGCCTTGGAAATGTTTAAACTCTATAAAACTGAAGTTGAAAATCAACTTGGTAAAACCATTAAAATGGTTAGAAGTGATAGGGGTAGTGAATATGATGCACCTTCAAATGAATTTTGTGCACAACATGACATTATTCACCAAACTACAACACCCTATTCTCTACAGCAAAATGGAATTGCCGAAAAGAAGAATAGAACCCTTAAATAAATGATGAATGCTATGTTACTAAGTTCAGGCTTACTGTAGAACTTGTGAGGGGAAATAATATTGTCTGCTAATTATGTTCTTAACAAAATACCCCACAAGAAAACAAATAGCACTCCTTATGAATTTTGGAAAGGTCGACCACCTTCCTACAAATACTTCAAAGTATGGGGTGTTTGGCAAAGGTAGAAGTTCTTGTTTCAAAAAAGACTAAAATAGGACAAAAAAAAGTGGATTGTGTGTTTATTGGTTTTGCTCAAAATAGTAGTGCATATCAATTTCTGACTTATAAATCAGAAATGCTTGATATACTGTAGACACCCCATTTTTGATCGACCTTAAGACTCAGACGTCATCGTTTGTGCACTCGGTGATTACGCATGTTTGTGCTTGTTTCGAGTTCCTGGGGCTTTCTACCGCCTTGTCTCGTGAGACCTCTTAACTCTCTTATTCTTGGTTTGTTTTTGGACCATGCCTTGGTGCCTTTGCCTGGAGGGAGAGAGAGGCCAGTAGGCCACCCTTTGTAGTTGTAGGCTACTTTTCCCTCTTGTAGGCCACTTGCGGTGGCCGGTAGGCTAGTTTCGGGGGCTTTCGGCTGAGCGCCTTGTCCCGGGGCCTCTTGGATCTCTTCATTTTGGCTTGTTTTTGTGCCATACCTTGTTACTCCTTGCCTAGAGGGGGGGGGGGGGGAGAGGTTGTCGGCCACTTTTGGTGGTTGCAGGCCACTTTTTTCCTCATAATACTTTAAGTGGTAGGTCACTGAAGTGGCCTACGGCCATTTTTCTGCTTTTGTAGATATTTTTGGTGCCAGCTATGCCAGCTAGTGGCCATTGAATGCATCATTGATACACGTATGGAGGGATTCAAACAAGCTCTAAGCTTGTCAAGCAAGCTTGTGCTTGCATTGCTTATTTAAGGGGAGCTTTCTCTCCTTTACCAAGGTTCAAAAAATTTTGAAGAGCAAAAAAGTTTACTCTCTCTCTATATCTCTCTCTATATATATATATATATTTGTGCCTTAAGGTGTTGTTTCTTCATAACAAACACCTACTCAAACACCTTCCTCTTGTGGCTGAGGTACTTGGAAGCTTTATTTGAGTGGTTTTAAGCTGGTTTTTGCATCAGAGTTTGCTGTTTTGCAGTGGTTCTTCAAGGGTGAGTAGTTACCCTCTTTAAGCTTTGTTTTGCTTAAGTATTTGGCCATCCTTGCATGCTCTTTTAGGCCTTACTCTCAACTGCAAAAAACTCTTGTTTCTAAGTGTTTAAGATGTTTGTTTAGGCCTTGTTTGAGTTAGGGGTTGTCTACCCCCTTTTGTGCCTTATTTTCCTTTGTTTTGAGCTATCCTTTAAGGCCTTTAAGATCATCTTTATTTGGTTTTTTCACCACCGAATTCGAGGAATTTCAGGTGGAAAGTGTATTTTGCGACCCAAAATGGATGGGGGTGGTCCCCCCCTTGATGCTTTGTTTGCATGTGTTGTTGGCTTAACACTTTGGCATATTTTTCTACCTTCTTGAGGATCTATCTTAGCATGTTTTAGGCCTTATTTTAACATGATATAACTCTGTTTTGGGTTGGTTTGATTGCCTCTTGTATGTTTCTACACACTTGTAGTGCAATCCTCTTTATAGCCTTAACATGCATCATGCTTTGTGCCTCTAATTCTAGCATGTGTATGCTCGCCTCAAAGACATTTTTGGCTATGTTTTAGCATGCTTTAGGTCTGATTTGAGTGGTTTTGGTCATGCATGCTTGGCTTTGCATAGCTATAGTTCATTTGGCTTTGTAGTCTTGCACTTTGAGACCTCCAAAGATGTCATATGTGAGCTTTTTTCCATGACATGGCATCATTTGACATGTTATTTCAGACTATATACCTCTGCAATATTCTTGCATTTATTGCCCTTTCATTGTGTTTGAGGGTTGAGACTTATGCTTCACTTAGAAGCCAATACGCATGCATGCTTGCTCAAGCTTTTGAGCTTCCATCTCAAAGATGTTTTGGTCTTTGTTTTGGCCTAATTGAACTCTGTCCAGAGCTGGTTTAACCATTTGAGCATTGTAGTGCATGCCTTATGTGTAATACACTTCACTAGCTTTGATGCCTTAGCTTCTAAACATGTCATGCATGCATTGCTTATATGATAGAGCCTCATGCATGCCACTCTAGCATTGATAGATAAGCATGTTGTTTGCATGTGTGATGCATTGCATGTGTTTGGATCGGATGTTAATCCAAACATGAGAAACGAGGGACGTTTCATACTTGAAGTGATGAAACGTGCCTCATTTCTTAGTCCCCGTCCCCTTTGACTGTGCATGATAGGGTGGAGGCCTCTCGAGTCTTGTGTGTTACTTGTGCATTTATTAACTTGTACAAACTTGGCTTCTCAGCCATCGTGCATTTTGATGCTCGGTTGGTGGCCCAAGAGTCGAGTACCGCACTCCTTTGAGCTTAAGAAATGATAAGGAGGGTGGTTGTACGCACATACCCTACAAATGCCTTGCTTTGCCCTTGTTGAACTATGTTTGTAGCAAAATGGAAATGTGCAGAAGAATCGCCGACCGCCGAGGAGGTGGCGATAGATGGCTCATACCTCCCTGTGGCCACTCACCACCAAATTTTGAAGATGGTTCAAAGTTGTTATGGTTCGGAGCGTATGCCTGGGAATTGGTTTGGTGTTCGTAATAAAGCGAATGTAAATAGAGGTAACAAAGGGCAAGGCGACGGGATTTTCGGAAGAAGCAATCGAGCATGCATGCATCCTCGCCTCAAGGCCTTTTAACTGCTTTTGCTTAGATAGTTAATTTTGGTTCTATACTTAATTAGTTAATGTGCTTAGCTAATCAGTTTGTGTTGTAATAATTAGTTAACTAGAATAGTTAATTAGTTGTGGTTTGTAATAATTAGCTTAATTAGCGTAGCTAGTTAGCTTTCATTTCATTCTACCTCCGCCGAGAGGAAAATGTTGTAATAAGTGTGCGCTGTGTGTGAATGTCTTCCAACCCCACGCCTTTTCTTCCTTTTATTTACCCGCTTTCGCTGGTTAGTTTTAGGGCATGATTCAATTAGCATACTTATGCTTTGCATGCGGCATCATTCATTCAGATTGCATGCACTGGCTCGCACATCATTCAAACGCATTGAATTTCAATACTTACTTGAATACGTGTTTCAAAGCATGTTATCGAAAGTGTTGCACCTATATGCCATCTTAGAATAGTCGAGCCTATTTAGTCGCATTGTTGACATAGTTAGGATCATGCATCGATTACTAACTAGCTTGCTTTTGGCTCTGAGTACTCGGTGAGTGTTTATGTTTTAGTATCCTTGCATGTGTGCAAGTGATTGCCATGATAGCATGCTTACCATGAGACTATGTGCTTATGTGTTTAACTCGCATGAATACTGTGGGTGAAGGCTTGATTGCTCGAATTGGAACAAATCGATGATTGTGAGTTTTTAAGCCCACTTGAAGTGGAAAAATTATGTTTTTCTAAGCCCACTTGAGGGTGGCAAATCCGCTTTTAGCCTACTTAAGTAGTAGCACTTTCAAACCACTTCAAAAACAAACATGAGTTCTTTTGTTCCAACTGCTGATTGAGTCTATACTTGTATGCTGTGCGCATCACATAGTAAGGTTAGCTAATAAACCGGAAGAAGAACACATGTGTTTTCAAAACAACATATCATGCTTAGTAGAGGCCGATCCTTTGATCGGGAGAGCGGGGGCTCATTTCATGACCTTCTCTCCTCGTACCCAAATTCTCGAGCCGAGGCAACTTTAGTGATGATAGACACGTGGCCTTAGGCACGAGTCAGGGTTTCCTAAATTTCCCAAAACAAAATATTAAGGTGGCGACTCTGAAATTTGGCAAAGCAGTCCATGTTTGGCACTTCTTGATTAAAATCGATTTTCCAAAAATGATTTGGATTTGGACTCTTTGGTGATTTATCACCTTACATTGCACTTTTGCAGACTAGATACGTAATCAGGACAGAGTCCGAATGAGTAGCTATGAACCACCCGCGCCTCTCAAAAGGGCGCAGAGAGCAAGTTCGGGGCGGTCTACATATACATGTGAACATCATTATAGAGTCAATGAATGCTGTGTTTTTTGAACATGTTTTTCCTTACAAGAAAGGATAGGAATTAAGTTCACATAAAAGAACTTATGATTGTACACAAAGTCACACTACTAAAAACCGGGGCTTTTGCAATGGTCATAAACGCCGCAAAAGGTTCACATATTTTCGCAAAATACTTTTTGCAACGAAGTAGTGACGAGAAATGGGAAGTGGCGGAAAGGGGCGTGACAAAAGGTATTTGTGACGGTTATAAACCGTTGCTTCCCTGTAGCAACGGTTAATCAATAGTTTTTGCGACAGTTTAACTTGACACAAAAAAGGGGAAAAAACTTCATTTTTTTGTGACAATGTTGATTGCTGTCCCCAAGAACCTTTTTAGTGATCAGACGGCTGCAAAAGGTATTATTAGCGACGGTCTAAAACGTCGCCAAAAAAGTAGTATTAAATTAATACCATATTGGCGACAGTTTAAACCATCGCAAAAGATTTATTTGTGACAGTTGTCGCAAAAGATTGGAACTAATATGTATATGCGATAGTGTAGACACCCCATTTTTGACCGCCCTCAAGACTTGACGCCACCGCTGGAGCACTCAAAGGATTATCCATGTTTGTGTTCGCTTGGAGTTCCCGAGTTCTCGGCTGCCGCCTCGCCTCAGACCTCCGAACTGACTGCTTGTGTTTGGTTTTGCACCAAACACTTGTGTTTTGCTTGAGGGGCGGAATGCCTTATGAGGCATCCCTACACACCACCTACCGGGAATGGAGACCATCGGTCGCTTATTTGTCCATCGGCACTTTATTGTGCCGACGGCACTATTTAGTGCCACCGCACTAAATTTTGACATTTGGTACTCTTTGCCACGAGCACTGCGCTACTTTATGAGATATTTTCTCACAACAGAAGTCAAGTTGCTCTCCATACACGTATGGAGGGATGAGGCTTTGGTTTGCTTAGCTTGTAAGCATTCTTTGCCTATAAGAGAGGGCTCTTCCTCTTGACTAAGGGTTAGAATTTTTTGAGACAAAAACCAGAGCTCATATATATATATATTTCGCCATATATCTATATCTCTCTCTCCTTTTTTGTGTGTGTGTTCTTGGGTCCAAATAGTGTGTTTTACCTCACTTTTGCACCATTACACACACTATTACACCTAGCTCCTAGATTGGGAGACTTGGAGGCTTGTTTTGAGTGATCTTGGACTGGTTTTGATCATTTGAGGAGGGCGGACCAATGCTCTTCATTGGATCTTCAAGGGTGAGCTTTTCACTTTAGTTTTCCCATTCTTGCAACCATTTTCTACCTTTTGTGTTTTTGACTTTGTGTTTAACATAAAAAACTCTTGTTTTTACTTGTTCTTGAACCTTCATTAAGGTCATTTTTATGGTTTGAGTAAAGCCTCATCCCATTAGGCTTCATTTGGCCACTTATAGTGCCTTTGCTTGAGACCTCCTTTGCTTGGTGTTCTTGGTTTTCACCATCAAAACCAAAGGGTTTTCAGTGGTGAGGAAGATGATTTTAAGTCACATGTAGGAGGGACACCCTCTCCCTTGGTTCTTTGTTTGCCTTTGTTTTAGGCCCAAAGAATAGCATATTTGTATAGTTGTTTTGAGCCTCATTTCAGAGCATATTTGTGGTTCATTTGACATGATATGCCTCTGTTTTAGGTTGGTTTCATAGTCCTTAACAAGTCTCTTGTGTTTGCTTTGAAATGTTTTCTTATGCCTAGAAGATGCCATGCTTTGAGGTCATGTTTCCTTGCACGTTTTGGCTTAGTTTCATGAAGAGGCTAGCATTATTTTGTTATGTTAGAGGGTCAGTGAGCCACCGATTTAATCACATTTGAGGTGCTTGATATGGTTGTTTTACATTGATGCTTGTAGGCCTTGAACATATGACCCATACATATGCATTGGATAGGATGTTTAGATGATTTGAGCTCATTTCATGTGTCATTTCATTCCTATTTCATGCCTCTATGTCTCCATATATCATCCCATCCATGCTTGGAATTGTCGGTTTCTTATGCCATAAAAAGAGCATTGTGTGTGCTTCCATGTTCATTGCATTTTGGAGTTGCCATGAGGGGGGGGGATTTGGGCTCATTTTGCATGCTAGAAATCTGTCCTCGCTTGCTTGGTATATACCACGTTTGGTCTTGTTAATGGTAGCAAGGTGTGCCCATTTTGGTGCCTTAAACTTGGCCTTATTTGGTTCGCACATTGGCATGCTCATTGGTCACTACTTTAGGCTTGCTTCGCCATCGCTTTTTGGGGTTTTTGAAGGCTGCCTCCTTGTACTTAAATCCATAGCATGCTTGCTTTATGATTGTTGCAGGTTTGATCAACTAAGTATTGTGAAAGGTTGGCCCTATTGCTTGACTTGTGCATGTTAACGTTGTATGTTGCATCTTGTATGATTGACATTGCAATCTTAACATGATAGTTGCATTATTAGATGGCATCATTGAACCACGTTGCATACATGCATTTCATTTCTTGGTTTGGGGTGTCAAACCAAGTTCTGAAGTGAGGGTGTTTGCACTTCAAGTGGCAAACACACCTCCATTCCCAAGTCACCAAGGCCTTTGACTTAAGGATGATAAGATTTTGGTTCCATTTGTTTGTTTGCATGCATTTCTACATTGAATGCAACCTTGGTTCTTAGGCTATCATGCACCAAAGTGCACAATTGATAGGCTTAGAACCAAGAGCCATGCTCCCTTGAGTCTCCTTCATGATAGGAGCATTGGCCATGCATAAATATGTCCAAAACCAATACCCTCGATCATTGCTTGTCGCCATTAACCTGCTCCTCTCCAGAAATTTCACGTACCGGCAAGATATCATGCATCGGACCAGATTTGTGCCGATAAACATCATCATCACCGGTGGTCAATGGGAGGAGCCGGTGATCAATTCTTCCAAATGTGGGGTACTTCAGGCCATCCGGGAGGCATTCTGAAACTTTGGGAATTTTTGGAGAGGCAGGGAAAACAGAATCAAAGAAGTGGTGCACGGGTTTCCCAAGTCGGGTCGAGCATCCATCATTCGCACATCCCAAGGCAAGGTACGAGGCCCCATTGCATTTATTTATTTGTTTAATTTAATTTTAGTAATTAGAATTTGTAATAATTTATTTATTCATTTATTTATTCGCTGTATTATTATTTGGTCCTCCGTGAGGGCGAATTTGTAATAAGTGTGTGAGTGGGTGTATGTCTTCCAATCCCATTTCTTTTCTAACCCTTTTATTTACCTCATGGTAGATTAGGCACGCCTATATTAGCATACCTTATGCAATGCATGCGCAGCATTCATGCATTTTGTTTACATGCACCTGCTCAAGACATCATACAAACCGCATCGCATCGTCAATTCCAAATTGAATACGTGATAGTTGTTGCATCTCACATGCCATGTTTAGGTTAGCCGAGCCTACTCTAGATTGCATTTCATTGTCAGATTAGCCACTTAACATGAACTAGGTCATGCATGTTTGCTAACCAGCTTTTGTTTTGGCGCTGAGTACAATGTAAGTTTGTATGCTATAGCATATCGCATGCGTGTGAATGTTACCATGATGAGAGGGATCACCATGCGCTAAGTGCTTATGTGATATAATCGCATGAATGCCTGTGGATGGAGGTTGAATTACCTAAATTGGGACAACACATTAAAATCAGGAGTTTTAAAGCCCACTAGATAGTGGCAAAACCGCTTTTCCTAAAAAGCCCGCTGAGAGTGGCAAAACTCGCATTTTAGCCTACTTATGAGTAGCAAATCATTTTTCAAAACAAACACGTAATGTTTTGTTCCAACTTAGGCGATTTGGTCTATACTTGTTTGCGCATAACATAGTAAATCTAGGCTAAATAACCTAATAAGAACGCATAAAGTTTTCAAAACGGATATCACTTAGTAGAGGCCGGTTCGGACGGGCGAAGGGGGTGCTCATAAATGACCTTCCCGATCGTACCTAAGCTCCGAGCCAAGACCACTTTGGTGATGACGATACGTGGCCTTCAAGCACCGAGTCGTGGTTTCAAATTTCCCATTTTAAAATATTTAGGTGGCGACTCAGAACTGCAAAGCACCCATGTTTGGCACTACTTTTAAAAAAATCTGCTTTCAAACGACGGTTTGGATTTGGACTCTTTGGTTCAGATGAACCGATAAACAAAAGGAGTCCGAATCAGAAGTCGAGGTCCTCATGACGCGTTTCAGATAGGTTAACCCGTCACTAATAAAATATAAGTAAATAATGATTACATTAGTGACGCTTATTATTGCTGCAATAAAATTATTTTTATAAAATCATATTTTATTTAATATTCCCTATACAAATTATTAATATTTTCTAAAATACAATACATCCACATGCACATCCACATCCACATCCACATCCAAATTCGAATTCACATAATCATATGCCAAAAAATAATATATATGTAACTCAGAATAATTGTCAACCAAATATTCTTACAAAAATGTATAAAACAACCTCCAACAATACTAATAACTTTTGATATTCAAGAACTTAAATATTTAGTATTGAAAATAGAAATATATAAAAAAACATATATATTGTAGCTTGTTTTGATATCAATAGTAAGTTACAATATCGATATCCAAAGATATCACCACGATTCAAAAGGTTTGCATCTACAAAAAGAAACAAAACAAAAAAAAAGAATAATAAATCATCATTTACAACATAATTAATTTCAAGCTTACGTAAAATGTAAAACATTTGATATTGTTTTCAAGAAATAAATAAATAAATAAGATTGAAAACTCCAATATCGATATAAGATATCATCACGCATTTAAAAGGGTTGTATATGCAAAATAAAAAATAAAAAAAATCATTTAAATATAATTAATTTCAAGCTTACGTAAAATGTAAACATTTTATATTTATTTAGACAAATAAATAAATAAGATTGTAACACACATGAACTGCGCCACACAATGTATCTTCCCATAGCTTCTTCAACTGGTCTTAGACATTGAGATGTTGTTTCAAAGAGCATTCGTTTGTTCGCTGAAGACAAAGTCTTTGCAATATTCAGAGCCAATTGGAACTCCGCCAATTTCACACAATGGATCATCACTAATAAGAAGTCCCTCCGCCAATAGAACTCTTGGTATAGGAGAACTCTCCAAACAAACTTTAATTACATCCTACAATGATGATAATACTATCAAAAACATGCAATGATTGTACACATTGTGTTATAATCTAACAATAATCTAATAAACACAAAATGAGTTTGTAAAGAATAAGTTTTCACCGAAGTTCTACAAGTCATCTATGCCTAGTATGTAGTGCGCTTAAGTTTCATAACATCCCAACCCATTTGAGCATTTTAGTGTGTCAACTGTTCAAAAAGAGTTATTAAGAAATGAGTTTCTTAAACGGAAATTAGGCTCTAGATTCAAAATCAGGAATAGGTTTTGAGTCCCATCTTTTTCTACAAGTCATGTGTGCCAAGTATGTTATGCGTGTCTAGTTTCGTTGTCATGCAAACCCATTTGAGCATTTTAGTGTGTTAATCGATTCGAAAAAGAGTTTCTAAAGAAGAAGTTTTCATAAACGCAAATTAGGCTCTAGATTCAAAACCGGGAATTGGTTTCAAGTTCCGTCTTCTCCTACAAGTCATGTGTGCCTAGTATGTTGGGCGTCAATTTTGTTGACATTCAACCCGCTTGAGGATTTTAGTGTGTCACCCGGCTCGAAAAAAAGTTATTAAGTAATAAGTTTTCATAAACAAAAATTTGGCTCTAGATTCAAAACTAGGAATCGGTTTCGAGTTCCGTCTACTGCTACAAGTCATGTGTGCCTAGTATGTTGTCCGTGTCAAGTTTCGATACCATCCGAACTTGTTTGAGCATTTTAGTGTATCAACCGCTTGAAAAAGAGTTATTAAGTAATAAGGATTTACAAATAGAAATTAGGCTCTAGATTCAAAATTGGGAATCGGTTTGAGTTCGCTCTTCCGCTACAAGTCATGTGTGCCAAGTATGTTATGCGTCAAGTTTCGTTGATATCCGAACCTGCTTGAGCATTTTAGTGTGTCAACCTGTTCAAACAAGGGTTATTATAATAAGTTTTCATAAATGAAAATTAGGGTCTAGATTCAAAATCGCAATTGGTTTGAAGTTTTGTCTTCTCCTAATTCATGTGCATCTAGTATGTTGTGCGTGTCAAGTTTTCATGACATCCCAACTTGTTTGAGCATTTTAGTTTGTCAACGGTTCAAAAAGAGTTGTTATAATAAGTTTTCATAAATGAAAATTAGGCTATAGATTCAAAATCGAATCGCCGAGTCCCGCCTTCTCCTACAAGTCATGTGTGCCTAGTATGTCAGGTATGTCAATTTTCATTGACATCTCGAGGTCGTTGAGCATTTTGTGTGTCAATTGGTTCAAAAGAGTTTGTAAAGAAAAGTTTTCATGAATAGATATTAGGTTTCTAGATTGAAAACGGATATCGCTGAGTTCCGCCTTTCTCCTACAAGTGATGTGTGCCTAGTATGTTGTGTGTGCCAAGTTTCGCTGACATCCGAACCTGCTTGAGCATTTTAGTGTGTCAATCGATTCAAAAAGAGTTTCAAGAATAAGTTTTCATAAATGAAAATTAGGCTCCAGATCCAAAACCGAATTGGTTTCTAGTCCACTCTTCTTCTACAAGTCATGTGTGCCTAGTATGTTGTGCGGTCAAGTTTCATTGACATCCGGTCGCTGAGCATTTTAGTGTGTCAATCGGTTCAAAAGAGTTTGTAAAGAATAAGTTTTCATGAACGAAATTAGGCTCTAGATTCAAAACCAGAATCGGTTTCGAAGTTCCGCTTTCTCCTACAAGTCATGTGCACCTAGTATGTTGTGCGGTCAAGTTTCGCTGACATCCGGATCCGCTTGAGAATTTTAGTGTGTCAACCGATTCAAAAAGAGTTTCTAAAGAATAAGTTTTCATAAATGAAAATTAGGTTCTAGATTCAAAACCGAAATCGTTTTGAGTTCCGCTTTCTCCTACAAGTCATGTGTGCCTAGTGTATTGTACGGTCAAGCTTTGTTGACATCCGAGGCCGCTTTTGAACATTTTAGTGTGTCAACCGGTTAGAAAAGGAGCATAAGTAATATGTTTTCATAAACGGAAATTAGGCTCTAGATTCAAAGCCGGAATCGGCTTTTAGTCCCGTTTTTCTACAAATCATGTGTGCCCACTATGTTGTGCGGTCAAGTTTTGTTGACATTCGAGGCCGCTTGAGCATTTTGGTGTGTCAACCGGTTCGAAAAAGAGTTTCTAAAGAATAAGTTTTCATAAACGGAAATTCGGTTCTAGATTGAAAACCGGGAATCGGTTTCAAGTTCCATCTTATTCTACTAGCCATGTGTGTCTTGTATGTTGCGCTTGTCAAATTCCATTGACATCCGAACCCGTTTGAGCACTTTAGTGGGTCAAAAAGAGTTATTAAGTAATAAGTTTTCATAAACGGAAATTAGTCTCTAGATTCAAAATCCGGAATCGGTTTTGAATTCCATCTTCTACAAGTCATGTGTGCCTAGTATGTTGTGCATGTCAAGTTTCGTTGACATCCGAGGCCATTTGAGCATTTTAGTGTGTCAACCAGTTCAAAAAGGAGTTATTAAGTAATAAGTTTTCATAAATGGAAATTAGGTTCTAAATTCAAAATTGGGAATCGCTAAGTCCTATCTTCTCCTACAAGTCATGTGTGCCTAGTATGTTGTGCGTGTTAAGTTTCAAGGACATCCGAGGTCGCTTGGGCATTTTGGTATGTCAACCGCCTAAAAAGAGTTTCTAAAGAATAAGCTTTCATAAACAGAAATTAGGCTATAGATTCAAAACCGGGAATTGGTTTCGAGTTCCGGTTTCTCCTAGAAGGCATGTGTGTCTATTATGTTGTGCGTGTCTAGTTTCATTGACATCCGAACCCGCTTTGAGCATTTTAGGGTGTTAATTGGTTTGAAAAAGAGTTATTAAGTAATAAGTTATTATAAACGGAAATTAGGCTCTAAATTCAAAATTGGTAATCGGTTTCGAGTTTTGTCTTCTCCTACAAGTCATGTGTGCCTAGTATCTTGTGCGTGTGTAGTTTTGTTGACATCCGAACCTGTTTGAGCATTTTAGTGTATCAACCGGTTCGAAAAAGAGTTATTAAGTAATAAGTTTTTATATACGGAAATTAGGCTCTAGTTTCAAAATCGAATCGGTTTTGAGTTTCGCCTTCTCCTAGAAGTCATGTGTGCCAAGTATGTTATGCGTGTCAAGTTTGTTGACATCCAACCGATTTGAGCATTTTAGTGGCCAACCGTTCTAACAAGAGTTATTAAGTACTAAGTTTTCATAAAAGGAAATTAGGTTTAGATTCAAAACCGAATCGGTTTGAAGTTTTGTCTTCCTACAAGTCATGTGTGCCTAGTATGTTGTGCGTCAAGTTTCATTGACATCCCAACCTGCTTTGAGCATTTTAGTGTGTCAACGGTTCGAAAAAGAGTTATTAAGTAATTAGTTTTCATAAACAAGAATTAGGCTCTAGATTCAAAACTGGGAATCAATTTCGAGTCCCGTCTTCTCCTACAGGTCATATGTGCCTAGTATATTGTGCTTGTTAAGTTTGGATGACATTCGAGGCCGTTTGAGCATTTTAGTGTGTCAACTGGTTCAAAAAAGAGTTTGTAAAGAGTAACTTTCATGCACGGAGATTAGGGTCTAGATTCAAAACTGAGAATCGGTTTTGAGTTTTGTCTTCTCCTACAAGTCATGTGTGCCTATTTTGTTGTGCGTACCAAGTTTCAAGGATGTTTCAACTTGTTTGATCATTTTAGTGTGTCAACCAGTTCGAAAAAGAGTTTCTAAAGAATAAGTTTTCATAAACGGAAATTGGGCTCCAGATCCAAAATTGGGAATCGGTTTCTAGTCTAGTCTTTGCCTACAAGTCATGTATGCCTAGCATGTTGTTCATGTCAAGTTTCATTGACATCCGGCCGCTTGAGCATTTTAGTGTGTCAACCGTT
Organism: Camellia lanceoleosa; assembly: GCA_025200525.1. Lineage (NCBI taxonomy): Eukaryota > Viridiplantae > Streptophyta > Magnoliopsida > Ericales > Theaceae > Camellia > Camellia lanceoleosa. The sequence continues at coordinate 72,018,596 of CM045764.1, forward strand.
CAAAAATAGATTGTAAAGAATAAGTTAACATGAACAGAAATTAGGGTCTAGATTCAAAATTGGCAATTGGCTTCGAAGTTTCATTTCTCCTACAAGTCGTGTGTACCTAGCATGTTATGCGTGTCAAGTTTTGTTGACATTTGAACCCATTTGAGCATTTTAGTGTGTCAACCGGTTCAAAAAGAGTTTCTAAATAATAAGTTTTCATAATCAAAAATTAGGCTCTAGATTCAAAATCGAATCGGCTTTTAGTTCCGCTTTCTCCTATAAGTCATGTGCGCTAGTATGTTGTGCATGTCAAGTTTCGCTGATATCCGAGGCCGCTGAGCATTTTAGTGCATCAACCGTTAGAAAAAGAGTTAAGTAATATATTTTCATAAATGGGAATTTGGTTCTAGATTCAAAACCGGATTCATTTTCAAGTCCCGCTTCTCCTATAAATCATGTGTGCCTAGTATGTCGGCGGTCAAGTCTATTGGCATCCGAGGCCGCTTGATCATTTTGGTGTGTCAACCGGTTTGAAAAGAGTTTTAAAGAATAAGTTTTCATAAACGGAAATTAGGCTCTAGATCCAAAATCGAATCGCTTTCTAGTGTAGTTGTCTTCTACAAGTTATGCGTGTTTTGTATGTTGTGCGTGTCAAGTTTCATGACATTCCGAACCCGCTTGAGCATTTTAGTATGTCAACCGGATCAAAAATAGTTTTTTTGGTGAATATAGGCGAAATAAAAACAAAAGATTTACAAGAATACAAGGGGCATACTCTAGTACCTGAAGCAATAAAATACAAAACCAACCAAGAAGACGAAACAACTGGAAACCAGATGAAAACAAAAATAAGACAGACCTACAAAGAAAAAAACAACCAAATGACATGTTCAAGATCCATATTCCAATCAAAAGATAGGAACATGAATGTATACATTACCTAGATATCAAACACCTATGTAACCATTTGTCACAAGCCTTAGACCAACTTAAGGAACACGAGCCTACAACAAAAGATGAGAATCATAACCGTTTTTCAAGGTTACCGCATGTATTCGCAGGAATATTGTTACAAACCCAAATATTACACTCATATAAAACATCCTAGTTGTAAATATCAAAAAAACCACAAAGAGTTACAACTATTACAAAAAGTAAATGGAAAGACAAAGTATTCTCCATGTGAAGGAACTCCACTTAGATCGCAAAGAATGCAACCGGTCCTCGGTGATCCTCTAACAAGTCAGCTTCAATGGGACAACACAAAGGCTTACTCCACCATTGATTAGAGTAACTCGAAAACCAACAAGACATACCTATGACATCAGACACAAAGCTCACAATATATATGGGCTAAGTCACCAACTCACAGCATACACAACTCAACAAAGACTAATAATAGGATAAGTATTCGAATAACCATGGACTCTATATGAGTATGAAAAAAAAAAGAATTACTCCAACAATTTATAGCTCACAAATCTCAACCCACTACAAAAACATCCTTACCAAGTACCACTAGCTAACAAAACCTCGCAGTAAATAAATAAGTGAGCACTCAGATATAGCTAACATCACTCAACCCTCTCATAGTGACCTCACATCCTCACCGAAAAGCTGCCTATATTACACCTTCAAACAAAAACCTCATTAGAAAATATATTAAACATGAGCCTCACTATAGGAACTCACCAAGCTCAACCCATAATATGAATCTTCAAACACTCAACCCTCACGATAACACTTCAATTTTAAAGATGGTTGAAGGCAACTCCACTCTTGCAAAAACCAATATTAGATCGAGACTGCTGATATGGTTAAGAGAGAGAGCTCTATATCCACCATGTAGAGAATGGCCTTCAAAATGATCTCCTCAGGTTTCACTTCATTCCTGAAGATTATGTAATTTCTTTCTAACCAGATTTGATACATAGTGTAACAAAAAGCTAGTCTTTTGATAATTGTGGCAAGGGATTTACCCTTGCAATCCCTGACCATAACCTCAACAAGAACATCCTAGGTAGTGCTATGCCAGTTAGTGCACAGCAAACCACACTTTGGAGGAATAGATACATTTGAAAAACAAGTGGTCATGGTCCTCCTCATAGGACCCACACAGAGGGCAACTATGACTAGGGTTAATGCCAAAATTAGCAAGTCTATCACCCAGATTTAACCTTCTCGTAATAGCCAACCAAACAATGAAACCCACTCTAGGAATAGAACAGGATTCCACACAAGATTGGCCCAAGAATAGTAGGCCATTTAGATCTCCAAGTAGTCTATCACCCGTATTAAGTAATAAGTTTTTCAAAAATGGAAATTAGGTTTCAGATTCAAACCGAATCGCTTTCAAGTTCTCTTTCTCCTACAATTCATATGTGCCTAGTATGTTGTGCATGTCAAGTTTCATGACATCCAAGGTCGCTTGAGCATTTTGGTGTGTCAACCGTTTGAAAAAAGTTTCTAAAGAATAAGTTTTCATAAACGGAAATTAGGTTTCTAAATTGAAAAACCGAATCGCTTTCTAGTTTCGCTTCTTCTACAAGTCATATGTGCCTTTTATGTTGTGCGGTCAAGTTTTGTTGACATCTAAACCCGCTTGAGCATTTTAGTGTTTTAACCGTTCAAAAATAGTTATTAAGTAATAATTTTTCATAAACGGAAATTAGGTCAGATTCAAAATCAGAATCGGTTTTGAGTTCCATTTTCCTACAAGTCATGTGTGCCTAGTATGTTGTGTGTCAAGTTTCATTGACATCCGAGGCCGCTTTTAGCATTTTAGTGTGTCAACCGTTCAAAAAAGAGTTATTACGTAATAAGTTTTCATAAACGGAAATTAGGCTCTAGATTCAAAATCGGGAATCGGTTTCGAGCCCCATCTTCTCCTACAAGTCATGTGTGCCTAGTATGTTGTGCATGTCAAGTTTCGTTGACAACCGAGGGCGTTTGAGCATTTTGGTGTGTCAACCGGTTCGAAAAAGAGTTTCTAAAGAATAAGTTTTCATAAACGAAAATTAGGCTCTAGATTCAAAAATGGGAATCGGTTTTGAGTTCCTCCTTCTCCTACAAGTCATGTGTGCCTATTATGTTGTGCGTGTCTAGTTTCGTTGACATCCGAACTCGTTTGAGCATTTTAGTGTGTCAACCGGTTCGAAAAATAGTTATTAAGTAATAAGTTTTCATAAACGAAATTAGGTCAGAGATTCAAAACCAGAATCGTTTCAAGTTCCGCTTTCTCCTACAAGTCATGTATGTCTAGTATGTTTTGTGTGTGAAGTTTCGTTGACATCCGAACCCGTTTGAGCATTTTAGTGTGTCAATCGGTTTGAAAAAAAGTTATTAATTAATAAGTTTTCATAAATAGAAATTAGGCTCTAGATTCAAAATCAGAAATCGGTTTCGAAGTTTCGCTTCTCCTACAAGTCATGTGTGCCTAGTTCGTTGTGTGTCAAGTTTTGTCGACATCCAAACCTCGCTTTAGCATTTTAGTGTGTGAACCGGTTTGGAGAAAAAGTTACTAAATGACAAGTTTTTAAATTGTTTGAAAGTTTACCTCATCATTTGTGGTGGTGTATGTTGGTTCTCATCGGCCTCATAATCCGTAGGTTCAGGGTGGCCACTTAATGCATCTACTACCTATGATATTCATGGTATTCTTTGTTAATTGTGTTTATATTCAATGATACAATTTTGCTACAATTAGATATTTATAAAACATTTATTCATACCAAACCTGTTTGTTGTGATTTGTACTCTTCAGGGGACACAATAGCCAACATTTCAACTTTAATTTGTTGTGTCTCAGGTTGGAAAGCTCGGTTCGCATCTCCTCCCTCAATTCCTCTTCAATCTCATCCGTCAGCTCTTGTCTCAACTTCGTACGAACCTGCTTTGTGATCTCAGCAATAGTCGATGATTGAGATCCTGACTGTGATGACTTGGATTTATCTCCATACACCATGCTCCAAGGCACATCCTGCTATAAGCACGAGAGTATCCATGCCCATCTTCACCGTAACCACGCCATGAAAACACTTTCTTGAGCATCTTCAGAGGCGGTAATCTTCAGCAACATGGGCGCTTGTTGCTCAAACTCATCCTATAAATTAAAAATAACAAGTATATATAAATAATTAGGTAGTTCAAACAAAATCAAATATAAATACAAATTTAAGGATTTGAAAATACCATGGTTCCGCCTAACATCAGTGGGCTTTGATTGCATGTATATTTCCAAACACTCATTTTATCCGTAAGCAAACCTTCAAAGAATCATCCTAAAATTCAAAAATTAATTATTATCACAAGAATTTACATTCAGATGATATCTACCTAAATAATATATACCTTCCTTCAATCTGAGTGAATGAAGCACGCCTTGTCGTATGATTAATATAATGAAAGTAACGATTTCTAGCATTGTGGACTGCAATGTCTTATAAAGTTTCCATAAATGTAAGTTGTAAGTATACAAAGTTATTAATTTTTCTAAAGATATGTGCTTTGTAATTAACTTATTTTATATACCTCTACTTTCTTAGTCTTTCAATAATCAACAAGATCATACCACTTTCTTAGTCTTCCATGTTTTTGATATTAGGATGATCCTTGTTAGGCATAAAATACTTATTCTTGATCTTGCTTTTGTGATCCTTCCATAAGTCATTGCACTTTTTCAAGCAACGTGGTTTGTACCCTCCGCATAAATTTGTAAATTATCCTACAAGATAATTTAAATCATTAGTTCAATTAATAATATAATTAAACAATTTAGTAAATATGTTTTACCTTAACATCCACGATATTGACTCAAGAATATCAATAGGCACTTCGTCCAATCAACGTATGTAAGAGAAACAATGTTCCTATTACGCATCATGAACCCAAGTTGGCTAGTTAACTTAGACTAATTATCTCCTCAGAGGGATTGAAGTTGGCATCAAAATCAATAGCCAACTTCTTGCTGCACCTCAATCTTTAATGCGCTTAAATTCTCGACCTCGGTGAAGATAAAGAAACTATAGCATGTTAGAATAGTGAATTAATAACTTGAAGTTGAATTAATGTAATTAAATACATAACCATTTGTTATATCTTCGCTGGCTTGTGAATCACCGTTGATTTGGAACACATTATAAGAATAAACAAATTATATAAGAATATAATAAACAAATATATAAATTAAAGCATAAATTAAATACATGAAAGCAAACCTCAGACTGAGGTGGGATATGAAGAAGTTTCAATCAGAGTATATGAAATTACAAAGTTTATGTATATTGAAAATGAAATAATTTAATTAATATAATTTAAGTAAATAACAAACTTGTATACCTTTGGTGGCCTGTGAAGACAACGTTGGTCGAGACAATTGTGATGGTGGTGGTGGATGTATTGGTCGTGGATGGCGTGGTGATTGTGTTCAGATATGCAAAACATCAACCATAGTGCGAGAGGGATTATTAAGCTTCATCTTCCGTGCTATAAATAATCAGAATAAACACAATTGAAAATATAGAGAATAGTTTGGAGTTAATAATGTAAATACAAAACAAACATAATAAACAAATTGAAGCACATAAAATTGTTAAATAAAGTAATATGCCTAAATATATAGGCCATCAAAGCATGACAATTTATCGGTCATTACGTAATCCAAAAATTATTACAAAATATCTTAATTCTCTCATTTCAACATCAACAGCTTTCCTTCTCGACTTCCTCACCCAAACCAACTTCTTCATCACGCATCATTATATATATTTTTTCTAATTGTTGACTCATATATGGCTCAGCCGATCAAGAGAATACATGTCAAACAAACCTCTTTGAGACATCTTCATAACCACTTGCCAATCTGATTCTATAGGGTCTCAGAATATACCAAACTTGCTCAACTTGGGATACCAAGATGAAAGGTTCATTAGTGATTTGATCATCTCAATACAAAAATGGTCAAGTTAATCAACGGTACTTGAAATTATCTTCTTTCTTCCCTAACATTGTCACCCAAATTCCACTTGAACAATGCATACTTCATTGCATTGGTGTACCGAATTTCAATGATACCGCCACTTGTCCATAATAGTACATTCCCCACATGAGGATTTTTTTCCTTCCAACTAGCATAACTGAGTAGTATCTACTTCAAAGCTACACCGTATTCTTGATCGCTCGACGGTCGCTATAGCCTTTGACCGAAATATGAAACCCATTAGTTATGTAACCTGTGAACCTTCTTGCTTCAAGTTATGAGTGCCATTTTCCAATGTATGAATCTCTTCTAAAATGTGGCATTATCAGTCCTTCGCAAAGTGTGAACCTATTTAAAACATGAAAGCAAATTCAAAACGCAAATTGACCTAAGTTGTAATATATAGCTAGATTTGTCCATACATACGTGTTCTTTAAACAAAGTGTGAAAAGTTTTGAAATGTTCACTTTGGAATTGATGAACAACAGCATGAGGCATTTTCATCTTAAGTATTTCAAGGTGTTTCCTATATAAGTTGAAAAATTATCAATTACAAATTAATATTTGAAATGTAATAATAAAAAAAAACTTGGCAAATATTAAAGAGGGGTACCTACTTTAAGAATAGTTCAACTCGCCTCAGATGAACAAGATATATCGATGACACTGCATATAAGAAGTATGACCAAGGTTGAAAGTAATGGTTTCACCAATAGCACGCACCTATATTAATCGCATCCATTATAGTTCCTCATGTGTCCATTCAATTTAGTTTCCACATCATTCAAATATTGAGTGCAAAAATTCATACATTCTTCTATAAGATAACCTTAGCTATTAAACCTTCTAGATGAGCCCGATCATGTACATATTGCTTTAAAGTAAGAAGATATCTCTTAATTGGATACATCCATCTAAATTGAATCACTCCACCACCAATGCTTTATCACCTAGGTGTATAGGCAGACACTCCATTATATCAAAAAAGCTGTGGAAATATTTTCTCCAAATGACAAAGTGTTAGTGCTATACTTAACCTTGGATATATCCTAGATCTTTTTGATGATTTACTTTGGAATACAATCATCCGAAGAAATTACTCAATTCAATCAAGGCTTGAACAACATTCTAGGCAACAACTCGTGACACCCAAAGGAATAAGTTGTTGTATCGTAATATGACTATCGTGGCTCTTTAGACCCGAAATGCTTCTATCCTGTAATCGTACATGATGAGAGATATTGGATGAATACCCGTTAGGAATTCTAACATCCTTAAACATTTCAAAGAACAAATATTTCTCATCCTTGGTCATTGTGAATTGTGTTGGTGGCAAATAAGCTTTATTCGTCCCTCTTGACTGCAAGTGTAGGGGTTTTCTAATATTCATTTCTTGCAGATCGCGCCGAGCATTGACATTATCCTTGATTTCCTACAACCCCTAGTATTGTCCACATTCCATTGTCACACACATTCTTCTCTATATGCATCACACCAAGGTTATGGCTTATTAGATGGTGCTCCCAATATGACAGTTCAAAAAATATACTCTTTTTTTTTTTTTTTCCCAACTATGAGTGCGAGGTCCAAATTTTCTCCTTTCCACTTGTTTCCTATGCCTCTCTTTAAGGTCATCTTAGCTTGTATTAAATAAGATACCCTCAGATTCTACTTGTAGCAAAAATCTCCCATCCAGATAACAAACTCAAATTTGAGACTCAATTCCCGGTACCATCAAATGATACTTTATCCTTTCAAAATTTATGACCACTAGATAGGAATCATGATGACCTAAATATGAATGTTTCACCATGTTTCAACCAACATCATCTAGTTTTCTTATTGCAACATGGACATGCATATTCTCCTTTCGTGCTCCATCTGACAAGTTCGCATATGTCGGAAAATCACTAATTGTCCATAACAAAGTTAGTATGCATTTGAAACATTTGATTTGTTGATGCATCAAATGTAGAGACACCATCAATTCATAGTTCCTTCCGACTCCTCAATCAACGGTTGCATATACACATCAATTTTGTCACTAGGTCCTTTTGGGCCATTGATAAGTGTAGACAAAATAAAAAATGATTGTTTCATGCACATCCATGGTGGTAAGTTGTATGGAATGAGAACAACAGGCCAGGTGCTATGAACTATGTTCATCGAATCTGAATGGGTTAAAACCATCAGATGCTAACCCAAGCCTTACACTTCGATAATCATCTGCAAAGTTAGTATTTTGACGGAAAAATCTTTCCATGCAAGGGAGTCAGCTGGATGTCTTAAGAGACCATCATCTTGTCGCTCCTCGCATGTCATTTCATGATCTTAGCCAATTTTGATGACATAAACAACCTTTGCAATCTTTGCTTCAAAGGAAATACCTCATCCGCTTAGAGGGTATCCGCCATCGCCCATGAGAAACATTTGAACTATTAGCCCATTTTGTTTCCACCCAGAACTTTATATATGATATATTCATCAAGATTGATGTATTCATTTCGAACAACATACAACTATTGGAGCATACATCCCACGCTTCATATGTGAAACCCAAATCAGAGTGATCTTTGAGATTTATAGTAAGAATAAGGAAGTTTCACACCTTTAGGGAAAGCTTCATTCAACAACTCAAGTAACATGGTAATGTATGTCACTCCATCGATTTAGCACCTTCATATGTAAAAGTCAAACAATGAATGACAAAGATGTGAACTTCGACAACCCGGATACAATCTAACTCAAGTTTGAAGTAATTTGCAATCTTACATCCGACCTAATCATGATCACGGTAATTGGTTCTGCTACATTGGGATTAGTTGGTGCTCAGGTTTATCACCTACAACACGCGTACAGGAAGTGAAATACCAAAGAATATCGTATCATTTTGACAATATCATCCCTAATGTTTTCATTCACAAAGGCTTCATTTTCTGCTACTATGCATGTAAGTATATGACTCTTCATGATTAATTCAATGTTTGTATTTGTCTAGAAAGCTATTTGAAATCAAGTGCTCTCGCATACTATCTTGACAAGATGATAGCAATTTCACATTTCCTACATGGACAACAAATCATCGAACTTGTAGCCCTATTGGTGTATGCAAACACTATAAATCCAGAGATCCCATTCGTATTCGCCGACATCCTATTTGGCAAATCAATCCAACTCTTGTCCATTTTGTTTACTTCTCCTAAATATATATTCTATACACATGAACTTGCATATTAATTAACCATAACAACAATTCTAATATTTTATACATCAGAAATGCACACATTCCAATAGTTGAGCAAATACGTGAGCTAATATATCATAGAAGAAAAATGAAAACATTCCAATAGGTGAGCAAATATATCATGGACAAAAATGCAAGTTAAAGATGGAAATTTTTATTATGATCGATTGTATCATTACCAATAAAAACCAGATCACGAATAATTCAATGCATCATTCACCAAAAAATAATCTAAGCTAATCAAGGTAATAAATATAAGAAAGAACAACTCGAATCGCTATTTATATAAATAAGTAAAATTGAATGATAATATTTCTGATCTCTTGACTATGTCAATCCCAATTATTTGCATAATAACACACCGACTAACAAGCAAGTAATTATTAAATATTGACAACCACATAACACCGCCTAGGAACATATGGTATAACCTCGACCTAATTCTCCTAAACCCAAACCATTTATTTTACCTTTCGCTCTTTCTTTCAAATATTACCTATCAGATTTAAAATTCGCTTTGATTAGATGAATTTATTTATTTTTTATTTGAGGCAATTCAAAATTATTTTAATTTTAATTTTCTATTATTGACATTGATAAGCTACCTAGGACAACTTGATTATAAATAAATCATAAATAAAAAATTAATATTCATGTGTCATTAATAAATAATTTAGTGTGATGAACTCAACCTCCCTACAAAGGCAATCATACATGTCCCAACAAAACTCTCAATCCCATTGTGATGAGATCAACAATCGAAATACACAAATCAACAAATTACGCCGATATCATATTTTATTATTTTCGTAGTTAGCTCATCATAGATCTTGATCATCTCCAATTCATACATATAGTGAAATTTTCATTTCATTTTATAAGATTGAAACAAATAAATTTTTGTCAAAATGTAAAAATTAACAAATGTATAACTACCAAATAAATATTCAGAAATATCTTAACCAGCCTCCAGAACAGACAAACATACTTTTAATACTTGGTTAAACAAGAGATATACTCTTCTATATGGAAAAGGTGATTCACATTAACAACATTCTTTATCTTAAGGTGATTAGGTTACTATCGCATAAATATTAAAAGTCACAAACCTTAAATCCTAACAAGTCTCGAACATTATTTAAAAAATTAGGAATTTACTAAAATTATTTTAGAAATAAATAAAATGTAAACAACTTTAAAAATCAATGAAAAACTATTGAAATCATATATTTCAAATATTATATTTTTATACTTTAAATGTTAAGAACACTAATTAATAAGGCCGCTTAAAAATTCTGTTTGAAAAGGGTTGGTGGTTATAACTGACTTTCACAAAAAAATAAAAAAGAAAAAAGAAGAGGAAAGGTCTCAATATAAAATATGTAGGTGTGATTCATTCATAATTACAGATATAAACATTTATTATCTCTCATTTATGTAATTTTATTTAAAACTTTATGTATTCTCTAACCCAACTCTTTTCACAAATGTTAAACTTTTGATCACAAAACCAACCCATTGGCAAAAAGATCATTTAGCCAACTCCCTCAAGGGTCAAACTGCCATATTTAATGGTCTCTAAATAGCTTGTTCCTTAAGTAGATGGATCCAACTTTTTTGTAGCTAGATTTTATAATAAATAAATAAAAAAAAGAAAGAAAAGAAGAAATCATTTATAGATATTAGAAGGGTTGGGATCTTCTATCCCAAGTATAATAATAAATTACCACCAAAAAAAAAAAAAAAAAAAAAAAAGAAAGAAAGAAAGAAAGTAGGAAGGAAGAGATACAAAAATGTTTAAGACATGACAAGGATAACAAAGGTAACCAATAAAAAATTCAACCAAGACAAGGTTGAAGGAATAAAATCATAATAAACAACCACATCTAGTCCAATCATAACCATTCATTTTAAACAAAAATCAACATTTGAGAGAGAGAGAGAGAGAGAGACAGAGACAGAGATAAAGATAGAGAATTTTCTACACAAATGCACTTTGGTTACTTCACTTCGATACATTTTCACTTTCAAAAACCAGAGAATACAAATGTAACAAGGAAAACATAAAGAAAAATAAGGTATGCTAGTGCTTCACTTGGTAAAGAAATACCATACCTGCATAACGCGGGCAATTTAATCAATATACCAACATAATTAAACATTCTAAAAACAAGAATGCAAACATAAAGCTATAGATGTTTAGATGTTTAGTGAATTGTGTCTAAAAAATAAGCATTGACAAGCTTCCAGCAGTGGACTGCAATATTTAGCAAGCAAATAACTATGTTAATTGTCTGTCCCTTTATTTCTGTGTTGCCATACATAGGTTTGATTTGGGTTTTAATAGCATAGAAGAGAAAATAGAGGACGTGGAGAAGGTGGAGGCAAACACACACACACACGCACATATATATCTTTGGGGTGGTTTCACACTTTAGTCTCGATGGGTTTATATCAAAAAGGAAATGAAGAAAATAGGAGAACGAAGAAGAGAAGAAAAACAAGAGGAAGCGGGTAAGACAAAGTAGAAGAGGAGATCACTGTGGCAGAGAGAAAAGGGAAAAGAAAAAGAGGTGTCGGCTATGTTTTGTGGTCATCGGGAATAAAGGACTAGAAAGTAAATTCAACCGATGCCCACTACATAAAACAAACTCCTCTCATTCTACCACACCCAATCCCATATTGATAGTTTTAATTGCAAATAAAAGATTTATTCTCTAATATGGACTGATCACCCGCCTGCAATTCTCAGGTCCCATTTTCTTGTCCCAAGTGTCTCTAACGCCATGTGTCCAACACCAAACATTCAATTTAACTCGCTAACTCTCCATAAGAAAACTCACATCACCATTGTGCCATTAAATTACTAATGCTCATAAAATCACCATCATCCACTCACACAAACACAAGGACAATATACCACTCCCACCAATTTTCAAGGCATAATCGTTTCTACAACCTCCTAATATATTTTCGTTAAGGGTTGACCCCAACATGTCAAAATAATAAGAAAATGCAATAAAGTATATAACTTCCCAAATATTGAAGGCATTTTTATGATGAACTCAGAACCAATTATTTGATTGTGATTTTAATTTCTCTGCTGATGTACTCATAGCACTATTATAAGTTTACAAGTGTTTTTGAGTAACTTTATTAGAAATATGACCACTCTAGCAAGCTATTGGTATAACAACAAGTCACTATTTAATTTCATCAGGGATGACCTTTCCATGAAGTAAAAGGCATCTAGCTCGACTTTCACCATTTAGAATTTGCCATCTTAGTCTCCAAGTCTCTGCCATACAATTGAATCTGACAAAATACGAGAGTGTTCAAAGAAATAGGGACAATGACAAAATGGTAATTATGTGTAGTCAAGCTTAATCCTAGAACTCATTATTCAGAGACGAATCCATCTCGACAAGCTTTAAAGAAAAAGTATGTATATATTCTAGTAGTAAATAAGATGGCTCTTCGGTAGCTAAAATCAATATTGTGACAAACTGCACTAAAGAGATTATATATTTTGTATATATGCCATGGAATTGATAATTGGTGTTGTCTATTGTCGTTGTTGTGGTGTGAGTTTGAGTGTTTGATGTTAAAAAGAAAAGAAAAAATAGAGATAAGCTAAAACTATTGCAAAAATCTCAATTGCATAATATATATACATATACATATATGTAAAGCTACATGTTTGAGT